>PVJS01005355.1:0-64507 GCA_004027185.1 Glis glis | reverse complement strand
CTCACTAAGTAGAGAGAGAGAGAGATACAGGGAGAGAGAGAGAGAGAGAGAGAGAGAGAAAGAACTGAGGCTGGCCGTGAACCCGGATCCTCCGGTCTCCGCCTCACAAAGTACTGGGATTACAAGCTTGCGCCACCACGCCTGGCTTCTGTAGAGTTCTTAACATGAATGGGTGTTGAATTTTGTCAAATGTTTTTTCTGCATCTATTGAAATGATCATGTGATTCTTGTTTTCAATTCGATGTATATGGTGAATAACATGTATTGTTTTGCGTATGTTGAACCAGCCTTGCTTTCCTGGGATGAAACCAACTTGGTCATGGTGTACAATTTTCTCAATATGGTTTTGAATGTGCATAGCTAGTATTTTATTTAGAATTTTTGCGTCTATGTTCGTTAATGATATTGGTCTGTAATTCTCTTTTCTTGAGGTGTCTTTATTTGGCTTTGGTATTAATGTGATGTTGGACTCATAAAAGGAATTTGGAAGAATTCCATCTCGTTCAGTTACACGGAATAGTTTGTGAAGTATTGTTTTCAGTCCTTCTGTAAGGGTTTTGTAGAATTCAGCTGGAAAACCATCTGGACCTGGGCTTTTCTTCGATGGAAGACTTTTTATTGCTATTTCTATCTCTGTGCTTGCTATTGGTTGATTCAGGTTTTCTATATCCTCTTGGTTCAATTTAGGTAGGTTATATGTGTCTAGAAATCTTTCGATTTATTCCATGTTTTCCATTTTATTGGAATATAAGTTTTCAAAGTAGTTTCTTATGATCCTCTGGATTTCTCCACTATCTGTGGTGATGGCCTCTTTTTCATTTCTGATTTAGGTAATTTGGGTTGATTCTCTCCTTCTTTTGGTTAGGTTAGCTAGTGGTTTGTCAATCTTGTTAATCTTCTCAAAGAACCAGCTTCTTGTTTTGATTCTTTGTATTGTTCTTTTATTCTCTATTTCATTAATTTCTGCTCTGATTTTAGTTATCTCCTGCCTCCTACTGGCTTTGGGATTCAACTGTTCCTGTTTTTCAAGATCCTTGAGGTGTGTCATTATGTTATTTATTTGGATGTTTTCTGTTTTTCTTATGTGGGCACTCAGTACTGTAAATTTTCCTCTTAACGGTGCCTTCAAAGTGTCCCATAGATTTTGGTACATCATGTCTGTATTTTCATTTAATTCCAGGAGTTTTTTTTTATTTCTCCCCTTATTTCTTTTCTGATCCATTCCTCATTCAGAAGTGTAACATTCAGTCTCCATGTATTTATGTGATTACTTTTAGTCTTCCTGTTGTTAATTTCCAGTTTCATTCTGTTGTGATCTGAGAAGATGCAGGAAATTATATCACATCTTATGAATTTGCTGGTGCTTGCAGTATGTGGTATATTTTGGAGAATATTCCGTGGGCAGCTGAGAAAAATGTGTATGCAGGTGTTGCTGGTTGAAATAATCTATATGTGTCTATTAGATCCAATTGGTCTATGGTTTTCTTTAGTTCTGAACAATCTTTATTCATCTTTTGTCTGGAGGCTTGATCTAGTGGTGTGAGTGGTGTGTTGAAGTCTCCCAATATTATTGTGTTTGGGTCTATTTGGGACCTGATGTCCTGAAGACTTTGTTTTATGAATGTGGGTGCATGCACATTTGGGGCATAGATGTTTACTATTATTATATCTTCTTATTGGATTGTTCCTTTTATTAGTAAGAAGTGACCTGCTTTGTCTCTTCTGATGTGTTTCAGCTTAAAGTCTGTTTTGTCAGATATAAACGTTGCTACCCCTGCTTGTTTTCAATCTCTGTTTGCATGATATATCTTTTTCCATCCTTTTACCTTTAGTATATGAGTATCTTTGGCTAGAAGGCGAGTTTCTTGTAAGCAGCATATATTTGGGTTATTCTTTTCAATCCACATTGCCAGTCTATGCCTTTTAATTGGGGAGTTGAGTCCTTTGACATTCAATGCTATTATTGAGATATGATTTTTGTTTCCTATCATTATGAGTTCTATTTTCCGTTTGCTGTAGTGACAAATCTCCTTGTTTAGTTGCCTAACCTGGTGGAGTTCACCTCTCCTATGGTTCTGAAAATTGCTTGTTTCCCCTTCTTTGTGATTTATTTCTTTTAGGATTTTCTCTAGTGTTGGCTTGGTCCTCATGAATTCTTTAAGTGTTTGTTTATCACGGAACATTTTTATTTCTCCATCAGTTTTAAATCATAGCTTTGCTGGATATATCAGTCTTGGTTGGAAGTTGTTTTCTTCCAGTGTCTGGAGTACTTCATACCAATCCCTCCTGGCATTCCTGACATGGGTTGAGAAGTCTGGGGTGATTTTTATTGTTTTGCCCCTGTATGTGACGTCACCCTTTCTTTTGCTCTTGCATCTTTT
This sequence comes from Glis glis, assembly GCA_004027185.1. Taxonomy (NCBI): domain Eukaryota; kingdom Metazoa; phylum Chordata; class Mammalia; order Rodentia; family Gliridae; genus Glis; species Glis glis. The sequence goes on along the minus strand of PVJS01005355.1, from coordinate 62,126 downwards.
AGGATTCTTTCTTTGGCCTCTATGTTAGACATTTTAATTATTACATGGCATGGTGTGGTATTTTTTTTTCCTGTTTTAATGGTGTTCTATATGTCTACTGTATGTGAATGACCAAATCCTTTTCTATGTTTGAAAAATTCTCTGAAATTATTCTTTGAAGAAGTTTCTTATACTCTTGTGTTTCTAACCCTTCTTTGATGCCTTTTATCCTTATATTAGGACGTCTTATATTGCCCTGTATTTCTTGGATGGCCAGGGTGTGTTGTTGTAATATCTTCTGTATATCGTTGACTGTGTTTTCAGTTTTGAATGAACTGTCTTCCAGGAGTGATACCCTGTTTTCCATGTGGTTGAGCCTACTAGAGTTGGTTTCTATTGCAGTCTTTAATTCGCTTATTGACTCCTTCATTTCGTTCAGTGTTTCTTTCTGATTCTTTCTTAGAGCCTCAACTTCCTCCTTCATCTCTTCTACACTTTCATTGAGGCCTTTCATCATTCTGAAGATCAAAATTCTGAATTCTCCATCTTGCATTTCCTTTAGGTCACTATCAGTAATCTCACTTGATGCATTGTGTTTCTTGTTTCTTCACTGTTCCTAATTCTCATATTTTGGTGTTTTCAATTTTGTGTTTCTGTTGCCTCTGCATCATCTTCCTTTCTATGTATAAGACCTCTTGATGGGCCCTGTAGACCCAATTGGGTCAGTATGCTGCAGGCTATGGTTCTCTCTTGTCTGTTTGACTGGGGAATGGTGTGTGTGTGTGTGTGTGGGGACACGCAGGTTCCAGATCTCGGGTGTTGGCACGTGAGGCGCACTTCCAGGCGGGGTGTTGGATGTAGGCTCCGAGGAGCTGGTGATGGTGCCGGAAGATGCCCAGACTCCTAATCTCGGGTGCTGAGGGTCGCCTGGGCCCCAAGTGGTGCAGACATGCTCTGGGTCTTGGGGAGCATCACTGAAAGTTGCCTGGGCTCTGATGCGCAGCGCTGAGTGTCTTGTGTGGGCCTGAGGGGGGTGCGAACTCTGAGTATTTGGTGGTGGTGCCTGAGGGTGCACGGGCGCTGAGGCACGGCGCTGAGGATTGCACGTGGGCCCCCGTGAGGTGCGCGGGCTCCTGGAACTCAGGTGGTGGCACCAGTGGGTGCTCTGGATCTGAGGTGGCATGGAGGGTCTCAGGTGGTGGCGCCAGAAGGTATCCGGGCTCTGAAATGTGGCACAGGGGCTCCCGCGCAGGTGAGAGAGGTGCAGGCTCTGAGTGTTGGGGAGCAGTGCCAGAGGGCATGGGGGTCCGAGGCAGGGCTTGGAGGGCCACCCAGGTTTCAGGTGGCAGTTTTTTAGTCCGGTGCGGGGCGCGGAGCGCTGCACGGTTTGCCTGGGTCGGTGCAGCTGGCCTAGGTGGGGAGCGGGGGGGGGTGCCCAGGTACACGGGATGGTGTGGCTGGCCTAGGCGGGGCACAGCTGGCCGCCCTGGTCACGTGGAATGGCACAGCTGGCCGCCTGGGTCTCTCAGCACTGCGCGGTTGGCTGCCTGGGTTGCACGGGACAGCGCAGCTGGCCTAGGCAGCTCACAGATGTTCGCCCTGGTCTCATGGGACGGTGTGGCCAGCCTAGGCAGAGTGTGGCTGTTCGCTCTAGTTGTGCGGGACTGCGTGGCTGGCCGCCTGGGTCGCACAGGATGGCGTGGCAGTCCTAGGCGGGGCACAGCTGGCCACCCTGGTCGCGCATATGGCGTGGCTGGCTTAGGCGGGGCCTGGCTGTTCCTTGTGGTCATGTGGGATGGCGCAGCTGACCACCTGGGTCGCATGGGACCGCACGTCTGGTTGCCTGGGTCGCACGGGACAGCGTGGCTGGCCTAGGCGGGGCGTGGCTGTTAGCCCTGGTCGCGCTAGACGGCACGTCTGGCCGCCTGGGTCACAAGTGACCACACATCTGGCTGCCTGGGTCGCATGGGATGGCACTGCTGGCCTAGGCGGGGCATGGGGGGTGCCCTGGTCACGCATGATGGCAGGGCTGGCTGCCTGGGTCGCACAGGATGGCACAGCTTGCCTAGTTAGGGCGCGGGGGGTGGCCGCCCAGGTCTAGGCTGGCATGGGGGTCCGATGCAGGGTGCCTGGGATCGTGCAGGCTCGTAGCGCGGTGGGGGAGAGGTGCGCGGCTGTGGCAGGAGCCCACACTAGGGCAGCCTTTGAAGAGTATTCACAATTTGCTGCTGTGATGGCCCCACCACTCACAGAATTCTGCTCTGGTTTCTCCTTCCGATCTGTCTGCAGCGCCGGGGGCTGTTAGCCCCTGCTGTAGGGTCCAGGGTAAAATGGCTCCTTACCAATCCTGCCAACAAGGGATTGCAGTTTTCTCTGGGAATCTGTAGCTGGTAGACTCTGTGTCTGTGTGTTTGTACTTGGGTTACTGGATTTTGGTTCTTCTGTGGCTGTGTGATGTTGCTTATTTCTGAGTCCCCGAGGCGATTCTGAGACGATTTTGAGACAGGCTCGTGCAAGGGCTCCTATTCCGTTGCCATCTTGAATCTTCCTTAATATATTTTAAGATGACAAGGTAAACATTCTGTTTTAAAATCCAGCCTTTCACTACATAAAGTTTAATAAATCATATGTTTTCTTGAGTAATTTGTGATGTAAATGGAATTAAAAAACTAAAAATAAAATATAGTGCTTAAAGATGATTTTGTTTCATGTAAATCTTATTTTACAAATGCCAAAAATTTTACAAACGCCAAAAACTTCCAAAGGATTAAAATTGTTGTCTACTATATACCTATCCAAGAATGTATATTCATTATTATTGAAACTTTTTTTAAGTGCATTGCCTCAAAAAACACATAATGCTCTTTCTACATTTATCTGGCTAACATACTTTCAATGCAAAGGCTCCTCAACTTAAGATGATGTTTTGCCCTGATAAACCCATTGTAAGTTGCAAATGCATTTAATATGCCTTAACTACCAAACATCATAGTTTAGCAGCACAGGACACTATAGAGTATCTTCTTGTTCACGTTTCTGGTTGCATGTCTAACTTGGTGCTGCTGCTCACTGTTGAGACCCAGCATCATAAGAGTGTATTGTGCTACATATCATTAGCCCAGGAAAAGATCCAATTCAAAGTTAAAAATAGTGTTTCTGCTAAATGCGCGTCACTTTTGCACCATCGTAAAGTCAAAAAAAGCTCTAAGTTGAACCACTGAAGTTGGGGGCTGTCTGTGTTAATAGTGACTGGAAATATATTTTCCTATTTATTTAGTTAGTTAAAAGTTCTTACTAATTGTTTTCTGCTTACAAAATTAACAGTGTTTCATAATCACAATAATCATTGCAATATTTTACTCTTTCAATATATCACATATGTGTTTACTTTGAATAAAATATATTACAACATATAAAGCACAAGAGAAAATCATCTTTGAAGGTCATACCTAGAATGCTTTCCTGATTTGCATATGAATATGCCTTATTCATATCACAGCATTGCCATGCTGACTGTGTGTAATAAGAACCTTCAAAATCACGTTTTCAAATCCACTAAAGTTTAGGGATTGCAGGTGGATGTTGAAGAAGGAAAGAGCCAAAGCTGAACAGCTAATTTTTTATTATGCTAAGTGAGATTACCAGTCTCAGAAATTCAAGGGTCATATGTTTTCTCTCATGTGTGGAAGCTAGAGAGAAAATTGGAAACAAAAAGGACTTTAGATAAATGAGGGAAGATACCAATAGAATAGTAGAATGGGATTTGGGGAAGGAGGTGGAGAGGGGAATAGGGAGACATAATGAAGGAAATAGTTCAAACAATGCTATGCACATTTGTGAAGCGATCAATACCAAATTCAATATCACAAACAGGAAGGAGGAGGGAGCAGGCAGGATCTGGGGAAAAGTGGACCAAGTGCTATGTACATGTTTATATCACACTAAACCTCAACATGATGTATGGTTACAATGCACCAACAAAAAGTAAAATAATCATAATTTAAAAGGAATATCAAGGCTGATTTATGCATCTAAAATATATTATTTCAATTTAACTCATTTATTTGAATACTAATAAAGTTGGAATTTTAATATGTTGAATAGCACTTTTAATTTTTTTTCGCATTATATATTCATGCCCTATTTTTTTAATGCTTACACTCAAAATACACACAGGGATATTTGGAGACGGGGGTAAGCATCCTGCTTTCAATCTGTAGGATAGCTCTATAGACAGAGCTAATTGAATCTGGTAAAGTGTGCTATGATGGAAAAAGCAATTCTGCTAATGGATTAGAGGTTAGAAAGCTCTGGATCAAAGGATTCTTGTATCATTAAAATGCCAGGCAGGGAGCACTGTGGTTTCTTGAGGCAGGTGCCCAGGTTAATTTCTTAAGGATTTGCATTTGGAGGTGGATTGACAAATCAGCTATTCCAGGCTGAGTTTATCCCTAAATCATTCAAAGAAAAGAACAAACCCTTGCCCAGTAAATCTAAAAGCTTGAATTTGATGGATAGAGCTACATAAGATTTTATGCTGTTTGGTTTTCTGAAAGCCTGATGTAACTCAATGTCCCGCTAATCACCAATAGTAATGACATGGAGTAGAAATGCCCTGGGTAGAGGGTGAGGACTTCGGACTACACATACACACAAGCACACACACACACACACACACAGACACACACACGCACACACACACACACAGACACACACGGACACGCACACGCACACGCACACATAGACATGTGCATACACACACACACACACACACACACACACACAAACACACACACACCACTTGCAAGATCCCAGCACTGTATATAGCGACTGCAATTAAATACACAATTAAAATAATGGAGCATATATATTCCATACTAAGTAAATTCTCTACTGAGTCTAAAATAAGTATCTTTGTCTGCTATGGTCAGTAATGGGCTTTGGGGGACCTTTAAGAATTCTAATATCTCTTCTCCAGTCAGGTTTCTGAAAACAGCAATACAAAAGGATTTCATAATTGAGAAACTAAGCCTTTATTTGAAAGAGAAGTAGGGTGAGAGGATGAGAGACAGATGAATCTTTTATCATTACTATATCAAGGCAAGAGAAACTAGAAACACCTCCCAACACAACCCACTTGGGAACCACTAATGGGAATAATTCTCTTGGAAGCAGCACTTCCCCTGGGTGCAGAGAAAATCAGCCATTCAAGACCACAGCTGCTCATTTATGATAATGGCAGCCCAAATAGCATTGCTAGGTTTGATAAATAAAAATACAGGATACCCAGTTTAATTTGAATTTCAGGTAAACAATGAATAATTTTTACTATAAATATGTATGTCCCATGCAAATGTTGTGGTTGTTCCTGCATTATTTATAGGAAATATTGAATGAGACATGGTCATACTGAAATTTAACCATTGTTAATCTAAAATTCAAATTTAGCTGTGCGTCTTATATTTTATCTGGAAAACTTAAGCCCAATACCCCTCTCACAACCCTTCCAGAGGAGAGAAAGAAGAAAGGAAGGAAGGAAAGAAGGAAAGAAGGAAGGAGGGAGGGAGGTAGGAAAGGAAGGAAGGAAGGAAAGAAAGAAGGAAGGAAGGGAGGAAGGAAGGAAGGAAGGAAGGAAGGAAGGAAGGAAGGAAGATTCTTTCATCTAATAGGTAGGATACATTGGCTCCACAGATAAGTCCAGGTTTCTGTAATTGAAGGAATATTATTTTATCAGTAAGGATAAATCTGTATACTCTCTGAAAAATATATGTACTTAAAACATTATTGCCATTCAAAATATGTTTAAATAAATATAATTTGACAATTCAAATTATATAGATACATATAAATAAAATTTTAATCACCTACTGCTCACTGTCCTCCAATCCCATGTCCTCAAAGTGTCCAATATTCACTGTTCATGTGTATTCATGTGCATATTTGCTATGCACATACGTTTATGTATGTACTCATGTGTGACTCTTTTAATGGGATTGTGTTACTCTGCATCTTGATATGTTTACTTTCAGGCCACCCAACTAAAGGAACTGGAAGATTACAGCTCACACTGCAGGCAAAGCTGGACTAGCATCCTTGTTCTAACATTCTCTACCTTGACTGTAGACACAAATCCATTGTCCCCTAGGACTTTTCATCTCTCCTGGGGTCATCATCCTCCAACCCCATACAATCCAATACAGTTGTTACTGGCCAGATGTGGCTGTTGAGCACTCAAAATATGGTTTTCCAAATGGAGATGTGCCATAAATGTATAATACACACCAGATTATGAAAATTTCATTGGCAAATAAAGAATTTTAATTATTTCATTAATAATTTTTATATTGGTTATCCATTGAAATGATAGTATTCAGGATATATTGGGTGAGATGGAATGTATCATTAGAGCAATTTCATCATTTTTTCACATTTACAAGATATAACCACTAGAAAATTAGAAATTGCATATGTGATTTGCATTATATTTATAATGGCAGCACTGTTTTAACCTAAAAGCCTTCAAAATGGCATGAGTCTACCCTAGAGGGTACACAAGAGGTGTGAAAAAAGAAATATAACATATTTTTACTCATTTTTGTCTTACCCATTTTTACTTTGTATTTTTGTGTCTGTCTTAAAATGTACATAAGTTCCAGGTGTGGTGGTGTGCTCCTGTAATCACAGTATTTGGGAAGCTGAGGCAGGAAGATCACAGGTTTAAGGCCAGCCTCAACAAATTAGTGGGACCCACAGCATCTTAGTGAGACCCTGTTTCAAAATGAAAACTGAACTGGGGAGTATAGCTCAGAGGTAGAAGTCCCCTGGGTCCAATCCCCAGTACCACAAAAAAAAAGAATAAATTCTTCATAATGTACATAAGATATCAGCATGAAAGCAAGTGTGCATAATATGAAACAAATGAATATACTTTTCTTTGGGGGAATATTAAACACATTTTTACTGATAGGGATGGTTGTGCAATAAAAGTTAAAATATGTAAATATGTGGTCATGGCTGTGCTCTGTGGGGGTGAGCAGAGTGTCTGTCTCCCTGTCTTTCCTGCATGTCTCTTCTTTAGAGTTCACCTGGGTGTGTGACCCTCCTTTCATTCCTCTGTGCTGACTTGCTTCATTTTTCTCCTGAATTCCCAAGGAGGAATAAAGAAGCTCTAAGCTTTGGTTTCCTGTTTTCTGGATCTTAGGTTTGATGAATGCTATGGCCTGAATGTGGTTTGTCCCCACCAAAACCCATGTTGGAATTTGATTCCCAATGTAACATTATCAAGAGGTGGCGGGGCCTTTAAGAGGTGACTAGAGCCTAAAGAGGAATTGATGCCTTTCTTATAGAAGTGAGTTCACACTCGGATGGGACTGGATTAGTTACTGCAAGAGCAGGTTGCTATAAAGTGAGGCCACCCTCCCTCTGTCCCTTTCACGCATACTCACTCCCCGCTTCTCCATGTTATGAGTTAACATAAGGCCCTCGCCAGATAGATGCTGGTGACATGCTCTTGGACTTCTCAGGCTCCATAACTGTGAACCAAAATAAACCTCTACTCTCTATAAAATACCCTATCTTGGATATTCTGTTATAGCAACAGAAAACAGACTAAGATAATATCCTTCTTCCAGAGATGCCCTGAACATCCTATTTGGAAAGGTTGGCTGCCTCTGGCCTTTTCTGCATGCCTTCCTCTTGGAGAGACTGGTTCCCACCTTAAGACACATCTTTCCCCATCAGAGTCTTCTCCAGATTCTCCTCCTCCTCCTCACTATGCTGTCACACTTGAGTAGTGGAAGTGACGAAGGAGAAAGCAAAAGTGAGGTTAATTCCAGGGACTCGAAGCACAAGATGACTCATTCTCAGGTCAACCCCCATTGAACTGAAATCAACAAGCTCTCAACCTAGATTATTGATTTTAGAAAGGAGTTATTTCAAAAAATATATTTTAAAACAGAAAGGAGTTAATTAAAACTGTCACACTTTCATCAAAAGAATGGCTGTTCAATCATTTTTTTCAAAGGTAGTATGTTGACACTGATGAAAAGACGTTAGTGGCAGCAATAATAAAGAGCAGATGGGAACATGAATGATCATGGAGTTGGTCAGGGAAGATAAGAGGGCAAAGCTTTTGTAAGGGGCTTCTTTCCACCCACTAACAACTCAGGCCTGGCACACACACACACACACACACACACACACACACACACACACACAAACACACACCCTTCACCCTGACCCAGCCTCATTCTCCTGAGATCGAAGGCTGCCTTTGCTTCAGATAATGTACATCTCTCTCTCCACTCATAGCGCACTCGAGCCCTCACGCTTACGCCCAGAAAACATTTATTGACTGACTGCTTGTTCTACAGAAGGCACCAAAGTATAAAAACAATCAAGTCTGATGACCACATTCAAAGAATTCTGTATGAGTATTTTAGGTTGACCCTTATGAAATTGCTGATATTAGACAGTTTTCGATCTCCAAAATGGCCATTTCATGTGGTTCAACTTAATGTTATTTAGGCATACACATACATATTTTGGAACCATAGCACTATAAAATAGTTGTTAAGGACACTACTTCTGATACCAGACTTATTATTTACTAGTTTTGTTAGCCTTTTTTTGGACAGGATCTCATAATGCTGTCAAGGCTGCTCTCAAATTCATAGGCTTCAAGTGATCTTCCTGCCTTGACCTCCCAAGTGGCTAGGACTCCAGGCATGTGCCACCATGCCTGACTTTGTTTAAAAATCTTAAGTGAGTTTTAACTTACTTAACTATCTGCACCTCATTTCCCTCATATGAAAATAGAGAAAATAATAGGCTCTACTTTATAGCATTGTTGTAAGGATCAAAGACTTAATAATTATAAAAAATTAGCATATTGCCCAACACACAGTAAATGTTCAATAAATGTTAGCTGCCATTATCGTTATTACTGAAAGGCATTACCGCTATCCTGTACAGAAGTCCATGTATAGGTATTCCTCTTTGCAAAACAATAAAATAGACCTGCTCCACTGAGAGAAGAATCCCTTACTGACCCAGTCCCCAAAGCCACCACCACATCCACAGAGGAAACAAAATAGTTCATCTAAATCATAAGAATTCAACAACTGTTCTAAAAAGAAAGCAGGTAGGATCTTCAGTGTTTGAACACTGAAGAGAGGAACAAAATGGCAGTGAGGAGAGACACAGAGGTGAGAGGACAGGAAGAGAGGGAGCAGATGCCCTGCTGGCTCTGTTCACATTTGGGCTGGGTTTTCGCATCTCGAGACCTGCCTGTTTATTCTGAACGAAAGCCAAGGCTGAGTGCCCTTGAGAGGAGACTGTGCCGAGTTCTATGTTTGTGCAGGGAGGGCTTGAAGGGCGGCATAGCCACAAGGACTGATGAGCAGCGTGGATGCTAGTGAGGACACACAGGTTGCTAGTATCCTAAACCAGAAGTCAAAGAAATCATTAGTGTTATTAGCAATCCTCTGGCAGGAGGACTGACCGGTGCCCTGCCTATGCCGAGGCAGCTAAGATTCTGGGGTATGGCTTCCACGAGGTCATTGAATCTGTCCCTGTGGACACGCTAGGGACCAACAGCCCCTTCCCTCATCATCACAGAGGCAAGCACGGTCATTATGGCCAGCCATTCCAATGACCAAGGGGCGGGTTTATAAGAGAGAGAGTGAGGCAAAGGAAAATCAGACAAGAAGATGCTGGGCTGGAGTGGCTGGTTGAACTAAGGGTTTGTTTGATTAGAGGAACTGAAAGGGAGCATAAGACCAAAAAGACAGATGAGCCTAGGTGCAGAGAGGGATCAGACCTCAGGTTTAGCACTGAATATTTGTGTGCCCCAGGGTCTACCTTTCTACCATCTGCTCAGTTTCACTATCTGAGAAACAATGATGACAATCAGCCTGGTGGGGTAACTGTTGTGAGGTGCGCAGACGATTGTGTGTCAAGCCGGGTGCACCTTAGTTCATTTTCCTGTTCTCTGTATGTAGAAAGTCCCTCCAGGGAAAAACCAACAATTCTGGCCCTGACAAGCACATGTGCCCCCCTGCCGTGTGGAAGCAGGTCCCCCTTCTTCTCCTTTTCTCTCCTGCACTCTGTCCTCTCTTCTTGGCTTGTTCCCAGAAGGCCCCAGGGCTCCCAGGTCAACTACCAAGCCAGGAGGATGCTGCACCTGGCTCCCAGGGACCCCGCTCCCCGCACCCCTGTCAACCCCAGCCTCTGCGTGGCATCCTGCCCCAGGCTCCCTCCCTGGAAGGTAAGGCCCTGTGGCTGCCCCAGCTTGCTGTGCCAGAACTTGCAGTAGGATTCATTTGAAACCACCACCAGCAATCTGTGTTTATTTGGGGCATGCAGAGGACTCAAGGGCTATGAAAGGGGCTGTGTTCCAGAACTCTCCATGATCCCCACTGGACTGTGTCATTTGGGTCCTTTACCTGGAAGGAGAGGTAGGCTTTCACTTTCTGATGCCTCAAAAAGGGGACCACATACTAGCTGCAATCTGCAATTCCCCTTTTCACCTACTGACAGTGCAGCCATCCTGTGCCTTATCAGAACTATTATATCACAGGTTTGAGACCAGCCTCAGCAACTTAGTGAGACCCACAGCAACTCAGCAAGACTCTTTTTTGGAATAAAAAGTCAAAAGGACTGGGGGTGTAGCTCAGAGGGAATGCTCCTGGGTTCAATACCCAGCACCAAAAAAAAAAAAAAAAGAGTTGAGAATTGAGGATACCAAATCTTAGAGATTTGTGGTTGCAAGGGATAGAAAACTTTATTTCACACTGTTTAATATTTCAACTTTTTATTGAAACATATATACATAAATATATATAGGGAGAGAGAGAGAGAGAGGTATGCAATTATATGGAGATAGAGAGAGGTGTACAAATTGTAGATGGACCAGGTAGGGTACATGGCAGGAAAGAATTGTCCCTAGAAGTGAGCTCCCCCTCTTCAGTTGTACCATGCAGCCTCTTGGGGCACCAGAATTGAGAGCATTCTTTAGTAACCTCTGGGCATGTTTATTGCAACCAGTGGCGAGCTGGAGCCGGCTTACACCAGCTCAGAGGAGCCTTTTTTCCACATCCCCTTCCAACTCCACATTTGGTGACTTCATGTTGGTATTTGAAATCGGGGTGGATGGGACTGTTTATACCACAGAAATCCGTAGAATAAGGAGGGCTTTTTTTTTGCCACCCTTAAAAAGATAGTTTTTAAACATTTACCAACAAACCACTGCTTACAATCCTCCTCCAATTCGAGGACAAAATGTAAGTAACTTTCTGACCAACTGGAGCTGAATCAACTCCTGCCCCCTTTCTCAGCAAAACTCCATTTCCTTTGCAGTCTTCCTTCTGGAAACCCTCAGATGTTGACAACTGCCGCACTTTCCTCCTCTCCTCTGCTTTCTGTTAAGTGCTTGCTGCTTTGCAAGTGCATTTAAGTGATTCCCCAGAGGGACGTCCAGGTGGCCCATGTGCAAAGCCCTGCACTTCCTGGAAGGAAACCTCTGCTCTGTGTGAACAGTGAGGCCTCCAGCAGCCTCCGTGTCCCTCTGTCAGCTGGCTCAGCCGGCTTCCCTCACCCAGTGCCTTTCTCTATTTATTGCATTTGCAAACCTGATCGTAAGAAGGCCCAGGGGACAGATAGGACACTTATACCTTTAGGGCACCAAGGTAAGAAGCCAAAGCGACAGCACCTTTCCTTCCTGGCCCACAGTCCCCTCTTGGCTTGTTTGGGCAGTGAGGGTCCAGGGGGGCCTGCCTCCCCTCCGACCGCGATGACCTGCCTCTCTGCACACAGTGCTCCTTTACACAGCTGGGCTGCACAGGGAATTCCACTTTCACCCGAGTGAGAGGGGGTGGGGGGACAAACACTGAAGGAATCTTTCAAAGACCCTCCACCTGACCCCTGTCTGAACAAATAATTAATCTCCAGAAAAAGCAGCTCGCTGATGGGTCCAGGCTGTGCCGGTGGATTTATGAGGTGACATCGGTTTGGAGACGGGGATGCAGAGCCTGAGCTGCATGTAACACACTCCTCAATTGTTTTAACGGGCCTGCTCCTGAAGGACTCCCAAACCTCTCCCCCAGCTAAGCTTTATTAAAATGGCAAATATGGAGAGGAGTGCTTTTCCAGATAAATCAGCTTACTTCTGCTCTGTTCTCTCACGTCTACCCCGCCTATTGGAAAGCACTCCCAGAGGGAAGGAAATGAGGAACTGCAAAGTACTTGCAGGTACATGCTTAATGCCTTAAACTCTTGCCTTGTGTTAACAGCTATTCATGGGTCGGGCTTTAAAGAAAAAGATGGATTCTCAATCTGACCAATTTAAATAATCCCTGAGAGAGAACTAAGGGGAAGATTTATGTCCTTAGTAACTAAAAGGCACACCAGAGTTTAGCCCGGAGGCTTGGTTTCTGCACTCAGAATATCATACACCATTCCTTGAGAGGATCCAGATAAAACTAGGTTTGAAGAATGAATCTGAGGAGGAGGGTGAAAGAAAGGAGGGGAGGATGTGAGCAAGACAGGAGAGCGGTAATGTTTCTGTCCTAGCAACTAGAGTGGAGGAAAGGGAAAGGAGCAATAGAAGGAGAAAATATATTTCTACTTCCTATTTCTTATGTGTATTATGTGCCTCCATATACATACACACAAACTTACATATACATGATGCATACGTGCACATGCATAGGTCTGTGTTTGCAAGCTGTATAAACAGAACTTGTTGTTATGTGTGGATCTGGATTGTCCCCCAAGGGTTCATGTGTTGAGGGCTTGGTCTCTAACACAGTGCTATTCAGAGGTGGGGCTTTGGGGAAATCACTGGATCATGAGAACTCTGACTTTGTCAGTGGGTTAATCCGTTCATGGCTGAATGGACTACTGGAGGTGGCGGATGCTATGGGAGATGGGACAGGATTGAAGGGGGAGGTTCCTTGGGGCATGCCTCTGGGAGCTATGTCTTGTCCCCTGGTCCCTTCCTCCTTCTTTCTCTCTCTATCTCGTTCCCTCCCCTCCTTCCAGGCCATCACAAGGTGGGTAGTTTTGCTCCACCACGTGCTTTTCTGCCATGATGTTTCTGCCTTGGAGCCAACCGACCATGGACTGAAACCTCTGAAATCATGAGCCAAAATAAATCTTTCTTCCTTCAAGTTGTTTTTCTCATATGAGTGTCACAGTGATAAAACACTGACTAACACACTTGTCCATTTCCAAGAGTAAAGAAATGTAAAGGCAGAGGCTTGCTTATATTTAGGATTCCAGAAACATGCATTAATTATTGAGATGGAAGAACTCAGAGGCCATTTGTGGAAACAAAATAAATCTACTGTTGCAGCGAGGCATGGTGGCACACACCTGGAATCCCAGCTATGCAGGAGACTGAGGCAAGGGGATCACAAGTTTGAGGCCAGTTCAGCAACTTAGTGAGACTCTGTCTCAAAATAAAATAGCAAGCTGGAGGTATAACTCAGTGGTAGAGTGCTTGCCTGGCATGTGGAAGGCTTGGGTTCAATCCCCAGGCCCTCAAATCTTACCTCAGCTCAGGTAAGATTTTAAGAAAAAAAAAAAAACTGTTGATGCAACTTAGCAAGATTTTTGAGCAGGGCGTGGTGGCGCATGCTTGTAGTCCCAGTACTTGGGAGGCTGAGACCGGAGGATCAGATCGCAGGTTCGCGGGGCCAGCCTTAGTGAGGCCTCCGCAACTTAGTGAGATACTGTTTCAAAATAAAGAACAAAAAATAGGGCTGGGGGTGTAGCCCAGAGGTAGAATGCCCTTGGGTTCAATCCCTAGTACCGCAAAAAAAAAAAAAAAGATTTTTGAGAGGTAATGATGGCAGAGAAATAATTTCAGGGAAAGGGAGGGGATTTTACTGAAAAGTGAGAGAAAGGGCCCATCAGGAATGTGTGTGTGTTATCTCTGCGGACTGTGTGTGTGTGTGTGTGTGTGTGTGTGTGTGTGTGTGTGTGTTGGCAAATCTGAGGTGGCTGCTAATCAGGAAATGAGAAAATCGAGGGAAACACCCTGACACATTATGACTTGATCCCAATTTGCTTCCGTTTGTTATAAGGACTATGGCTGGTCAGCCTATCAAACTTTAAGGGACAAAATAAATGCCCACATCTAACATGCCCTATTTAAGCCAAATGGGATTTGGATTCAATCACTTCTAAGACCCTTCTCTTTCTACTATTTCACATTCTGTAGCAGTTACTATATAGTTACAACCATATATAACAAAAGTTTTCCAGGCTAGAAATAAAAAAGATCATGAGAATAATCTTGATGAGACTTGTACAATCTCTCTGATTGCAGAGTAAATTCCTCTAAAGACCTGGATAGTTTGTTGGCTCCCCACTATGCCCCCGCTACTGTATAGGAACTTTCTGGAGCTTCCTTGAAAGGTAAAGGGGACAGCTTTCCAAGACAGAGAAGTATCAGCCTCTATGAAGTCCTTAAGAGCAGAGACTATGGATGCTCCAATGGATGTCTGCCACTCAGCAGTGTTCAGCTCAGGTAAGATTTCAAGAAGCCATTTACAGAATTAAATTTGTCTCCACCATGCAGAATGCAAAGCAAGATAAGGTCTGCCCTCTAGAAATTTATAAACTCAATGAAATTGGATTTGTACTCAGAGAGAGGGAACTAAAGATAGCATGTAATGAATAAGTCCTGTACATTTTATCTTAATATCACATATGCGCCCTGGTCAGAGAAAGTGGCTTCTTACAGATAACTGAGACTTTGCCATGGTAGGATAGTGAGGGTGTACAGAGTCGGGGGAGGGGTTGCCAGCTGTTTCAAATTAGCTGAAATTGGGGGTTAAGATCAATCAGACTGCATTCGCCAGCTTTTCATCCCTGTGACAAAATACCTGAGAAAATCAACTTAAAAGAGGAAAGATTTACTAGGGTTCCCAGTTTCAGGGGTTTCAATTCATAGTCACTTGGTCCCATCGCTGTGGGCTGCAACATGGCAGAACATCATGGCAGGGGCTACATGTGGGAACAAAGCTGGTCACCTCATGGTCTGGGAGGCAAAAAGAGAGACAGAAGAAGGGGCCAGGGTCAAGATATATCCTTCCAGGACATTCCCCCAGTGATCTACTGCCTCAACTAGGCCCACCTCTTGCAGTTTCCACTGCCTCCCAATGGTCCATTGAATTATGATCCCTTCAATGGACTAATTCATTGATGAGATCAAAGTCCTCACTAGCCAATCACTTTCCCAAAGCCCCCTGTCTGAACATTGCTGCATTGGGGACAAAGCCTTCAACATATAAAATTGTGGGAGACATTCTACATCTAAACCATATCATAGTATCTGAGAGGACGATAGAAAGTACCCTGGTAGATCAGGTCAGATTTTGTGTCTTCAGACCAAAGTCTACATCAACATAGGCTTAAGACAGCCCCTTAGAAGCAAGTGTCATAGGTGTCTAGTCATGTTTTAGGTGGAAGCTCTGGATTTGTTCTTCAACTGTCCCTTCCCTCCACTCCCAGACATGAGGTTACAAGGGAAAGCACAGTTGATGTCTCCAAGGAACTTATCATCTAGGTGAAAGACAGACACACAATTAGTAGCTTTATCAATTCAATAATAATCAAGTCATATGTACAAAAGGAATACAAGAGAAAAAATAATTATGCCTGTGAGCTTTAGGAAAGGCTGTATAGGAGATGTCTTGCTTAAACCAAGACTCAATGGAATTTCTGTTGTAGATTAGGTGGGAGAGGTATTCTCCTGGTAGACACAGAGGGTGGGAGAGTCTGATATGCTGAGATAAGTGCAAGTATCAAGCACAGAATTAAGAAGTAAATAACACCACGAGGGCAAAAGGTGCTTGATCACAAGTACCTTGTGAGCCATGGAGGCGTGCATGTTTATGCTAGAGAGTGGGGAATGAGGAGTCACTAGGAGCTCTTCACCAGGAGGGTGACATGGTGCACCCTATATGTCATTATGGCAACTCATTTGTTGAATATTCTCCACTCAGTTGCTACAAATATGAAGTGGTTTGGGGGATTCCCTCTCCCTCCAGTCACCGCCCTCACTATGCCTTTCTGGCCTTGTAATGGCATCTTGGATGCAACTTTCTAGTGGTCAGTTTTGGGCTATTTTCAGTTATTGGAAATGATCCAATTTAAAGCGATAGTCTCCTATTTCATTTAGGATTTTCCTCTTTAGTTTGTGGTTAGGGGTACAAAAAAGTATGTGTGTGTGAGGGTGGGGTCTGCTTTTTCACTTTTCTCCTCCCCATTTTACAGATGGACATAGAAGAATGGCCTGCCCCAAGAATTCCCCTTCACTTTCTAAGACCCCAGCCCATGCAAAGTATTGGGAAGAGAAAAAATAGTAGAAAAGTACATGTTTCTTAAATAGCTTCTGTTGCAGTCTCTTTTCCAATGGCTGATTCTGCCTTTCTTGCTAGGTTGGCTAATGGTAGATGCCTTCTCTCCAAATGCTATCTCTTAACCTCTTTGGGGGAAAGGTTGCATGATTTGGAAAGATCAAGTTCCAGTTTAATTTTTTCCACATAGCTTTTCCCTGCCTTGTGATGTCAGGACCTGTTGCTGCCAGGTGCTAGGGTATACTGGCCACCACTTTGGGGTGGAGAGCAGAAAATCCAAACAGCATAAACCCAGCTTTGTTCGATAATGTCCATTTGACCCAAAGAAAGCTCGTGTCTTTTTGCCAAAACAAAAGGAAGAAATGCAGGCACTCACTCCCATTTTCTACCCAACTCCCCCCTTTTTTTCCCTGCTGAGGGTGACAGGAGGTATGGAATGTTGGAGAGGGGAAGAAATGCTACAAGGAAGTTCATGAAGGATGCTACTCAAGCAAACCTCTGGGGAGGGACAGGGATTCTAGTATTCAATTATGAGAGAATCCACAGTCTGTAACAGCTATTATCTTGGTTGGCCCAGAGTTGGCTTAGACAAGAGGAATATATGATACTCTCTACTCATTCTATAAGTCATTAGTCAGATGATTCCCCCTCTGCTCCTCTCCTCCCTTCTACATATACAGATGAGGGGTCAGGCAGGAGAGAAGGAGTGACATTGGGGTATCAACAGTGAGTAGGCTTACAGCAAGACCATAGGGAACTTCCATTCAGAATCCTGAGGCATAGTAACCACTTCAAAGACAGTACAAAAAATGGGCAGAAGCCTTTGATGAGGCTACGGCCATAGTCCAGCTGAGAGATGATGGGAATAAAGCTAGGTAGAAGAAGGAAAAAATGTAGGAAGCAAATTTGAGAGTGAAAGTGGTTGAGGAATTTAGGAGAGTGAAGAAAAAAGGAATATCTAAAAATTTTAAACATTTAACAGCAGATTTTATGATAGTATTATTCACTGATCTAAGAAGCAGGAAGTTATGGGGCAGGCTGGAGAAAGAGATGAGGTGATGGAGAGAAGAGAGTTCAGTTTGGGGCACATAATAGTGGAACTACATGATATTAATTACAGGCAGAAAGATCAATATGGTAAAAATACAGAAGTAAGAGAACAAAAATAGTTGGGTATGACCGAGGATATCCACATGTTCAATGAAAATTCAGTGAGAACAGATAACTGATTCTAGAACAAAAGAACTCTGGATAATGGGATGGGCAAAACTTCTTGACTCTGAGATGGTATAGGAGGGGCGTGTGATAAAGAGGGTAACAGATATTAAAACTAGAGCTATTTGCAGCTGTCAGAGCATAGAGTATATAGAAGAAGGGCACATAGATACATAGGATGGACCAGTAAAATGGAGTGTCCATGTATACTATCTATTCATCTGTGGATGGACACTTATATTGATTGCTTATCTTGACTATTGTGAATAATGTTACAATACACATGGGAGTGCAGATCTTTCTGTACATAGGGATTTCATTTCCTTTGGAGACACACCCATAGGTAGACTTGCTGGATTATCTTGGTGGTTCTATTTTAATGTTTTGTGGAACCTCCATGTTGTTTCCCACAATCGCTATACTAATTTACATTCCCATCAATAGCCCTTTAGAATGAATGTTCATGTTTTCTCATTGCAAGAAGCCAATTGTTTCTAGTTCTACCAAAATGGTGGCCAAACTGTCATTTGACAATCTTTTAGCACACAGTGCCTGCCATCCCTGTGGGTAAAGCTGGCTGCAGAGGTCTGGTCTTCCAATGTTATCTATTATTATTAGACCAGACCTCTGCTGTTCTCCACCAAAGGGGTGGAGAGTCTCCCTCCTCCCCACCCAGCCTCTACTAAAGGCTGGTCTGAGTCCTTGAGCACCTCAGTGAATGGGGCTTGGTAGAAGGGCTCAGATAATACGTTTATTCTTTCTTAGAAACCCTCCCTCCACCCTTAGCTACAAATCCATTCATCTCTCCGGTAAAGTGCTTATTGACAGAGAACTTGAGTGCTCAGAATGGTGCCAACCAAAGACAGCCCTCTCCGAACACAGCAGTCATGCCTCCCCTTCACCTTCCCAGCCTGAATCCCAAGTAGCCGTGTTTCTGCCTCAACCTCAAGGGTCAGCTCAGGGACTCCCCCTCCTCCCACCGCCAACTGCTTTCTTGGGTCATTGATTTTTCAGAGAGAAAATGCCTGCAGTAGAGGCATGAAATAGTACTTCTCAGACTCAAGAAGAGGTTTGCAAGTGCATTCAGCCAAAAAGTAATTTTATCAGGCCTCCCAGAAAGCCTCTGCCCCACCTACATTTGCAAACACTCTTACTCTGCACCCTGTGTTTTTAAGTCTCTAAATCTGATTCTTCTTTTGTTAGGTTTAGAAGAATGTGTATTTACACATACGCAGCAGAGCAAGCCCATCCAGAATAGGACCTAAGGGAGAGGCAAAGCTTAGCACAGGCTTTCAGCCCAGTGTCTGATTTTATGTAGGTTACCACCTAATTTCTCCTGGGTCATTTCTTTCCTACCTAGGGCTTCTCTAAATAATCTGGTCTGACTAAAGTTTATCATCTAGATTGGATTAGCTATACTTTCCCTTCTACAGCAACAGCAGACCCACATGACTTCTGGCTTCACATTCCTGAGTCCTATCATCAAGCAGAATTTTCACTCATTCTAGCTTCTAGTAATAAGGAACTGAGCATGAATCCCATAGACTTACAGAGCAGTCCTAACCTCAAGGAGTTTACAGTCCAGAATAGAGTCACTCATGCTAGGTGATATGAAATCTAGATGAAGTCTGAAATGAGCCAGTTTTCCAAGAAAACAGGAGATTGACAGCAACCAATCAAAAGGGGCCCAGTTCACCTGAGCCAGCATAGGAAGTCCCCTCTTTTTAATCCTATAAGGAAAATAACTGAAATGACCGATCCATGTTTTGTTTCGTGTCTTCATTCTCTAGCTCTTTTCGGCCTATAAAGCCAATTCCTCTGCTAAGCAGCTTGAAACACTTCATCCTATTTCATATAATGAGAGTTCCCTGATTGTAGAATTGAAAATAAAGTCAATTCAATCTTTAAAATAAATTTGCTGTAATTGTGTCCTTTGACCCTCTACTGTACTATTCTTTGCTATTGCTATACTTTACTAGTACTATTATAGTATAAAGAGAGAAGGGTCCATCAACTTTAAGAAGCATGGTAGTGGTATAGAATCAGCAGGGCTTTAGCATACATATTAGATGGAATGTGCAGGTAATGAGAAGGAATCAAAGATAATTTCAGGTGTTGAGTCTTGCCAAGTTGAGGAATGATGGAATCATGAATAGATTGGAAAGTCAGAAAAATCAAACTTTTTTGTGGGAGAAGGTGAGAGGCTTGGTTTTGGTCATGTTGAATTTCGGGTAGTGAAATATCCTGGTAGTAATGTATAGCTGGTAGTTGGAAATTATGCTCAAGGAAAAGATGATTTATTCTTTTTTTTGGGGGGGGTGGTACTGGGGATTAAACCAAGGGGCATTCTACCTCTGAGCTATACCCACAGCCCTATTTTAGTTTTTATTTTAAAACAGTGTCTCACTAAATCATGGAGGGTCTCACTAAGTTGCTGAGGCTGGCAGAGAACCTGTGATCCTCCTCTCTCAGCCTCCCAAGTACTGGGATGATAGACATGTGCCACCACACCCAGCTAGATGAGTTCTTGAGATACTGAAATTTGAAAGTCATCAGCAAAAACACAGAGTCAAGAATTTGGATAACATATCCAGCAAGAAAGTAAATATCATATCTTAGACTAAGTGTGCATTTAGGGTTCCAGAATAGAAAGGATAAGTAACGAAATCAAAGGGAGATGGTCTCTTTCTAGAAAGACAGTGCACCAAGTAGCCGATCAATTGAAGTATTTCAGGCTTGTCAGCAATATGAGTGTCACTGTGAATTGATTCCTCAGCCATCATTTATTGACTCCTTCTTTGGTGAAAGATATTGAACTAGTTCCTTGGAGTCTGATATCCCTGAGTGAACAGATCAAACCATTCTAAGGTAGGACCAGATGCTGAAGCGGAACTGGAGATCTAACCTCCCCCAAGTCCAGGTTAGCTAGTCCAGCCCTTTTCTCTATCATACTGCATTACTTACTGATCCTGATATCTGGCTCTAGACTTCCTGGTCATTCCATGCCCATGACCCCATCTAGAAGCCAGTAGTCAGAGTAGCCCTTCTCATCTATTCTGCCTTGCTCACAGTAACCCTTGATCTCAGAGAAGTGTCCCCAAACTCCTGAAGTCTTGTAGTACCTCCTCCCTGCTTTCCATCTTTCTTTCTCCTGTGATCAATCCAGCCATTTATTGCTTCTTGTTTAATGTTATTCTATTTAACACTGTTTTATATTATTAATACCCTTTAATGTTATTCAAGCCCACCTGCTATCATGCTACCTTCTATTATGCTCTTGCTTAAAAAGCCTCAATAGTTCTTTAGTGCACAGCCCACAGTGTATGAACCCCTTAAATTGTCATTCAAAATCTTCCCTTGTATGTCTTATCTTCAACTACTTGTGATTTATATTCTAGCTCTTAATCATTCTTGAATTCTCTCACATGTCTATACTTTGAACCCATGCTGAATCCCAAAGTGAAATCTAGTCCATACTCCATGGAGCAGCTGGATTTTACACCTACATCTTGAAATCTCTTTTTCTTTCCAAAAACTAGTTATAAACTCTTCCAGGGCCCAGTATAGTACAGTGCCCAAAACCTTGGGATATAAAAACCAACATTCTAGGCTCAGATTCCAGCTCCACCATTAGCTGATTGTGAAATCATAGGCAAGTTGCTTTTTGCTCCACATCTGTTTTCTGGTCTGGAAAGGGAGATTATTAATCAGATACTAAATGAGATAATATACATTTAATCTGGTGCCTGGGACCTTGTAAGTATGCAACAGATTTGAACTGTTGTAGCAGATGCTGTTGGTCGCCCACCCACATCCCCTTGGAATTCATCTACATTCTTAAAGCTGTTTATGGAAAACATTTGTAGCTCTACATAGTCACAAGAATATGTTCATTTCCCATATAGGACACATCAGAAATGTCCTAAACACAATCTCCCAATGAGCAACCCTCGCCAAATGATAGATGAAAAGTTAGTGGATAGACGCTCTAGTCTGCAATAACTCTGAAGCATATTCTGTAATATGGACAGTGTAGAATCTCTCTTGTCTCCCAGAGTTCCCCAGGAGGCATCAACACCAGTTGCCCTCTGGTGACTGCCTTGCTAGGCCCCTGTTATCAGCTTCCTTCCCTTCTCTGACTTACTCTCTACTCTCCTAAATGTGTTTCCTGGGATTATCTCCCAAATATCTACTTGCACTTGGATTCTCCTTTCAGGGTCAGCTTCAGATAATCTAAAAACCATGGTAGTTCTTATCATTAGATGATGCCTTCTCTCTCTGAACCTACCAAAATGCTGTGTTTGCATTATTTACTCTTCTGGTAGTTGGGCTTGATTAGGCTTAAAACCCAACAGAAAAATTAAAACCAGAATCCAAACAACTCCAAAACAGTGCCTAGCATACATAGGAACTCTCACATAGGAGTTATTCAATCTGTCTTTGGAAAACAAAGAATAAACAGAGATCAAAATGTCGCTCAGTGAATATAAAAACAGAGCAAGGACAATTTGGTCACTAAGAATGTTTGACAAGCCTTTGTGGCCCAACACTCTCTTCCTCATGGGGATGGATCTACCTCGCACACCTGCAGCCCCTCCAGATCCACTCCCTGTGATGTCAGGACTCCCCACCCCCTTCAACTGTGTCCCCACAGGCATTCGCCATGACCTCATCACTGCTTTCTCCTGTCACTGTACTTGTGTAACCATCTATATTTCCAAATATGGAAAATATTTTACAAGGGATACACTGGGTGGAAGCAGGCTGCTTCCTGAAGACCTAGTGGTTCTCACCTTAATCTTATTAGCACATATTTCAGATTGCAGTGTGGGGTGGGTGACTTCTGAGAGACTTCTCTGTAGATGGCTAATCCAGTCATGTTTCTTGTAATAGCCAGTCAGGGAAATATTCCTCAGCAAATGCCTGTCCTGACCCCTTCTTGAACTTTGCCTCCCGGATCTTGTGGTCTGCCTTATAAGGAAGATAAATTCTCAAATCAGTGAACTGAGAATTAGAGCTGTAGGATTATCAACAGGTAATGGTGATACTTTGTGAGGTAGCTGCATAATATTTGTGATTACACACTTGAGAATGGCTGGTACAGTTGGTGCTAACAGTAGCACCTTTCACAGCTCTCCTTCCATGGTAGGGTTCTTCAAAGTGTGATCCACACAGCACCTATATTAGAAGGGCTTCTGATGCTGCCTAAAATGCAGGGTTTTAGGGCAACTCAGGCACACTGGATCAGAATCTCCTGTGAAGGTGTACCCATTGCATTTTTTTGCTTTAATATTAAATGCACATATATTTAATGATAGATACACATGCATACATATTTGTAATAAAAGTGAGAGAGAACCTGGTGCACAGTAAACTCCTCTTTGTGTTAGAAGTAAGTGTGCTTTTTTCAAGACTTTATTTTTTAAGAGCAGCTTTAGGTTCATAGCAAAATTGAGCAGAAAACACAGAGTTCCCATATAGCACCTGCCCAGACACATGCATAGTCTCCCCTGTTATCAACATCCCCCACTAGAGAAGAGCAATCCATGAACCTTCAATGACACATAATTATCACCCAAAGTTTATAGTGCACATTAGGGTTCTCTCCTGGTGTTGTCAATTTGCATTTTTAACGAGCTCTCTGGATGATAAAGTGACTGATTTATTAAGTTCTAATATTAGACATTCCATATTCAGGAACTCCTTCAGTCCCAAGAGAGCTGGTCACTTGTGGGTGTACCCAATGCATACTATATTTTTAGCGCTGTCTTGCAAACTCCAAGGTATGCCACCCTGGCACGGATGCTACTTTTACTTAGCTAAATTCTCTGAGCCTTTGAGGTAACTTTAATCCAATGTGACTTTGGGGTGGGCAGCTACCACAGACATGGATCTTAGTGAGAGTCTTCTATGGGTCCTGAGTATTTGGGGGATCCAGAGTGTTTGGTTTGTTATTTTATTTTTTCCTTTCTTTTGAACTTCAAGTACAGTTTGAACTTGGTCGTGAGTTCATATTTTACAATTTTATTCTGTGTCTACAAGACCCCATAAGGGTCATGTAGCTATTTATTCTCATTTTCCCCCACTCTCTACACTCAGCAGGCAAACATTACAGTGCAATTGTTATATACTCTTAAATTGGTTTGTATCCTTATAAAGCAAATAGCATTGTTTCCTGTGTTTTTTAATTTAAACAAATTGTATTCTGGAGCAGACTTTATTTACCCTTTTCTGTTAAGCATTGTATTTAGTGCTGTGTGATCCTTTATTTTGTTGCTGCTTATCATAGGCAGGTCCTAAGATAGCTCCTAATGATGGCAGCCTCTTGATATCCTTGCCCTTGTGCAATCACCTGATCTTGATCATGGGCTAGACCTAGAGACTTGCTCCTAATGAATAGACTATGCAAAAGTGATGAGATGTCACTTTTGAAATTAGATCACAAAAAGTTTGTTTTCCTCTCTTATTCTCTCACTTGCTCACTTTGGTGGAAGCCAGCTGAAAATCTGCAAGCTGCCCTATAGAGAATCTAATAGCAAGGACTGGAGAGAGGCCTCTAGCCAACAGCCAATAAGGAATTGAGGCCCTATATATCAGAGAGAAACTAAATCCTGCCAACGGCCTGTGGGTGCCCTTGGAAGCAAATCCTCCCCTCGCCCCATCGAGACATGAGATGACCATAGCTCTTGCTAATACTTGATTGCATCATGCAAGAAACCCTGAGCCAAAGGACCCAGCTAAGCCATGCTGGCTCCTGACCCATGAAGACTGTGATATAATAAATGTTTGTTGATTTAAGATGCTGAATTTGATGTTATCTGTTGCACAGCAATAGATAACTGATATGCTTCTAATCATTGCGTAGGACCCATGGCACGTCTCTATCATATTTTACTTGTCTGCTTCCTGCAGAAGGAGAGCTGATTGGCTCTAACTCCCACCACTGCTGCAAACACCACACTGTGAACACCTTGAGCAAGACCCCCTTGTGGACCTGTTGAACAAGCGCTGGGGTGTATATCACAATGGAACTGCTAGGGAAATCCAGAAACTAGGGAAGCACTTGAAACTGAAAGTATTGCTACTTTTAAAAGAAGATACTTTTCTTGTGAGCATTTTGTCAGAGAGTAAGCATTTTCCCTTGAAGGGAAATAGAGACCACCTGATTAATGGATATTTTAGATGTGGGGTGGTGATTAAGGAATAGTGAGGGGTGGCCTGTGGAGTTGGTGTCTTGTCTTGAAAAGACACTTGGGTATTTCACTCTTTTGTCATCCAGAATGACTGACCCATTCTGGGCTTCAGACATGAGGGGCTATGAGGAGAAGGCTGGAAGTCTTGTTCAAAGCTGAGTGGACACATCTATAACCATTAAAACAATGTTTCTCTGTTTGGATTTAGTAAATGGCCTCAAGTTCCTGGAAATGTGTGCACAGACCCTGTGGCCATGAGAATGTCTGTCATTTTATTTTTTACAGTAGGCTGAAATATATTTGGAAGTCATTGGACTGTGGCTGTCCTATATCAAAAGGCGTTTCATAACAATCCCCATCATGCCCCATTTATAGTAATAGCATGCTGTGCTCTGGCTGCTGTGGGCAAATAAAATATGTTCTTGTAACATAAACAGCTTCACCTTCCCTCTAAAGACCAAAGGGTCATGAGAGATTTATTTAAATAGGCTTTTGGAATAGAAAGACATGTGCAAAAACATATTAAGCACATACACAAGAATATAGACAGGTAGATCACACAAGAGATTGTCATAAATGAAATCTAAACTCTCAAATATAATAATGTTGGAGAACAGAATATCAGAGCTGGGGAGGAGCATTAAAAATCTTTCCATTCAGGACCATTTCTCCACAATTATTTTCACTGTGGTAAAATATATGTAACATAAAATTTCCCATTTTAACTATATTTAAATATATATAGCTCAGAGTGATTATATACATTTGATAATGTGCAACGACCACTACCATCCTTCTCTACAACTTTTTCATCTTGTAAAACTCAAATTTTATGCCCATTAAATAGTAACTCCCCATTCCCCACCAACCCTAGACCCTGGAAACAACCATTTAACTTTGTCTCTATTATTTTGACTACCCTAACTGTGTAACATAAGTGGAATATTTCAGCATTCATCTTTTAGTGACTGGTTTATTTCATTTAGTATAATGTCTTCAAGGTTGGTCCATGTCAGAATGTCCTCTTTTTATGGCTGAATAATATTTCATTGTTTGTATATATCACATTTTGCTTACACATATATCTGTCAATGAACACGTTTGTTGCCATTGTGAATGATGGTGCTGTGTACATGGTGTACAAATTTCCCTTTAAGACTGTTTTCACGTCTTTGGGGTATATATCCAGAAGCAGAATTTCTAGATCATATGATAATGTTATTTTTAATTTTTTGAGGAACAACCAAACTATTTTCCATGACATTCTATCATTTTGCATTCTCATCAACAGTGTACGAGTTTTCAAATTTCTCTATGTCTTGGCCAAAGCTTGCTTTTACTCTTATTTTTTAATAATATCCACTCTAATGAGTATGAGGTGGTACCTCATGGTAGTTTCGATTTCCATTCCCCTAATGCTGTGTGGTATTAAGGGTCTTTCCACATGCTTATTGGCTATTTGGAGGTCTTCTTTGG
Organism: Glis glis; assembly: GCA_004027185.1. NCBI lineage: Eukaryota > Metazoa > Chordata > Mammalia > Rodentia > Gliridae > Glis > Glis glis. The sequence goes on along the minus strand of PVJS01005355.1, from coordinate 35,896 downwards.
AGAAATGTCTATTCCTTTGCCCATTTTTTAATTGGGCTATTTATTTTTCTGTTGTTGAATTTTAGGAGTTCCCTACATATTCTGGATATTACTCCTTTATCAGATATATGATTTGCAAATATTTTCTCCAATTCTGTAGGCTGACATTTTATTCTGCTGATATTATTATTATTATTATCACTATTATTATTATTATTATTATTATTATTATTATTTGGGTATTGGGGATTGAACCCAGGGGCATTCTATTCCCTTTTTTTGTTCTGAAACAGGGTCTTGCTAGGTTACTGAAAGTCTTGCTATGTTGCTAAGGCTGTCCTCAAACCCGCAATCCTCCTGACTCAGCCTCCCAAGTACTGGGATTTTTTTTTTTTTTTTTTTTTTGCAGTACCGGGGATTGAATGCAGGGGCGTTCTACCTCCGCGCTACGCCCCTGGCCCTATTTTTTTTATGCTTTATTTTTGAAACCGGGTCTCACGAAGTTGCGGAGGGCCTCGCTAGGTAGAGAGAGAGAGAGAGAGAGAGAGAGAGAGAGGAGAGAGGAGAGAGAGAGGCCACGAACCCGGATCCTCCGGTCTCCACCTCCCAAAGTACTGGGATTACAAGCGTGTGCCACCACGCCCGGCAAGTACTGGGATTATAGGTGTGTGCTGCCACACCTGGCTCTGCTATTATCTTTTAATACACAATTTTTTTTAATTTTCATGAAGTTCAACTTGTCTATTTTCTCTTTCTTTCTTTCTCTCTTTCTTTTTTGCCTGCATTTTTGGTGTCATATCCAAGAAATCACTGCCAAATTCAGTGTTACAAAGCTTTTGCCCAAAGTTTCTTCTGAGTTTTATAGTTCTAGGTCTTACAGAATTTTTATCTATTCTAAGTTAATTTGTGTATATGATAGTAGGTTAGGGTCCAACTTTGTTCTTTTGCATGTATGTATGCACTTGTCCCAGCACCATTTGTTTGAAAGGCATAAAATTCACTTTACAAATGAGGACACTAGATGCTCAAAGCTTATGGCATGTTAGGAGTGGGGTGTCAAGTAGAACCCGGACCTCTGACTTCTGGTCAGTGCTATCCCATAATTTATAATAAATATTAAATCGTTTGGAAAATTAAAATGAGTTACTTTGTTATTTCTCTTGGGTTCACTAATGGTGTAATTTCAAACAAGTGGATAATGCTGAGGCTGATAGAGTACATGATGATTTTAAAATAAGTCCAAAAATTCTTTAGTACCCTCAAGAGATGGAGCTTTATTCTTCTTCTGTTAAGTTTGAACTGGACTTAGTAACTTGTTTCCAAAGATTAGATAGAATATGTCAGAAGTATCATTGTGTGGCTTCTGAGCTGGGTCATAAAAAGCATTATAGTTTCCTCTGTGTCTTTTTTGATACCTCCCGCTATGGGTCATCAGCTGCCATGTCTGACTCTTTGTCTCCATTTCTGCAGAATCAGCTTCCTGCTCACTGCCATCTGAGTACGCCATCTTGGAAGGAGATCTCAAGCCATAGTTAAGCCTTTGGGTGACTGCAACCTCAGCTGACGTCTTGACTGTGACTTCATGAGAGACCCTGAGCCAAAACTACCCACTTCAGTTGCTTTCAAATTCCTGACACACTGAAACTGGGAAACTAAAAGGTTATTGTTTTCAGCCACTAAGTTTTAGAGTAACTTGTGATGAAACAATAACTAGTAAGTAGATAACTAGTACAGAGAATCAACCTTTTTTAAATTACCACCATGAAAGCAGCTGCCTGTTTTATTAAAAGGGTAGTCTGTTGGAGTGTATTGTTTCTACCAACATCTTCACACCTAAGATTCAACAGCAGAATAGAAGAGGAGTAAGGGCTTCCTGGCGGCTCTCTGTCTGACTGAATCTAGTCTGCCGCCCAATCCACCTGGGCTACTCCACCAGCCCACCTTGTAAAACTGACATGGATGGAAGTGTGTCTCTTCTTAATGCCTAACCCTGGAGCCTTGGAGAAACATTCTAGATCAGAACCACATTAAAACAGGCATGAGACCTGGATTCTAGTCCCATCTCCACTCAGATCTGGGTGTGTCATATTGGTAAAATCCCTTTTCCCTCTGGAGGTATTAAGCATAGCCTCTTTAAATAAGGGAATAATCGCCAATGCTTTGTCTTCTGACTTCTTCCTTAAAAGAGGGAGTTGAAAACACTGGCTACCATCAGAGGACTAATGGATAATTCTCTGTGCTTCACTGGAATTTGCAATCTGGCCCCTTTTATCTCCTTCCTCGACATTCCTTAGACTTTTCCACTAAGTCCTCTCAGTTGGAGACTCATCTGTAACATTAAATAGGAAAAAAACTACAAACCAAATACAGTTCAGGTAGAAGCTCACCTGTGGAGCCACAGGAAGGTGACGCTATTCAAGAGGACTGAACTGTGAGTCAGATGCCTGGAGATAGGTTGTCTTGGCTTTGGCACTCACTGCCTGTGTAATCTTGGATGAGTCACTTTGCTCCTCTCTTCAGTTCTTGCTTCTTAAAAGAAATAATAGCAATTATAATAGTCAACACTCATTGACCACATTCTAAACATTAGGTTAAGCTGCATGGATTGCCTTTAACACAACCCTGTGACATAGGAACTATTATCCATTCTTACAGATAAGGAAACGGAGGTCGAGAGCTAGTGCGTAATGCATCCAGGATTCGGACCCAAATACTCCACCACTGTCCTAGTAATTCTGAATCAGTTTCCTCTTGCACTGGAATTTATCTGGTGCTAGGATTCGGAAGAGATGTGGAATATATGGAGAATGGAGGGGTCACTCTGCCAGGTATTTAGCTACACAGGAACCACAGAGTGAAGTTAGTGTCAGGCCACACGTACTTGCTTCCGGCACATGAGGCCTCTGGTTCTAGAAGAAAGGGAAGGCCGGGCGTGGTGGCGCACGCTTGTAATCCCAGTACTTTGGGAGGCGGAGACCGGAGGATCCGGGTTCGTAGCCAGCCTCAGCTCCTCAGCTCTCTCTCTCTCTCTCTCTCTCCCTCTCTCTCTCTCTCTCTCGTTAGTGAGGCCCTCCGCAACTTTGTGAGACCTGGTCTCAAAAGTATAAAAAATAGGGCCTGGGGTGTAGCGCGGAGGTAGAACGCCCCTGCGTTCAATCCCCGGTACCGCCAAAAAAAATAATAATAAATAATAATAAATAAATAAATAGAAGAAAGGGAAGATTCTATCTAGCTTGGATGACAGTCACTGTAATTTTGCAAATAAGCAAAGTAAAAATAAGAAAGGGCCAGGAAATTACTATGCAGGCCATCTGCAGAACTGATGCCATCATTTCCTATAGCAGTTGACAGAGACGCGCCACCATGGATATCAACAACCGTGGCACTGGATGCTGCCAGGAACTGAACTCCTTAGGCAGGTATCGGTGACAGCGTCAGCAGTGACTAAGGTCATTGCCCTAGTTTTGAGCTAGGGCAGGAGAGGATAATAGCACCAGATGTCACACCAGCTTGCAGAACACAGAGGAGATACTTTGGAGGCTACTGATGGGACACCAAGGGAGAGAAAAACCCAGAACTACTCAGAAGAAATTTGAGGGAGAGCTTAAATTTCTACAGAACAGAAGTGCATTTTCCTGGAAAAGTTCTGTTTGTTCTTGGCATCCTATTTTTGTCCCTAGGCTTGGGTGGTCTGGAAAATATAGGTTACTGATGAAATGGAAGGGCGCTACTCCACTGTGCTCTGGAAGGGTCTTGCACATTGCCTCAGGATCCCCCCAAATCATAAAACATCAAACTCAGTGGAGAGAAGCCCAAGATCTGGCAAATGCAGATCCACTGGGGGCAGTGTCCGGATCTCTGATGCTAACTGGTTGCCCTGAGGACTATCTAATTTTAAACTTTAGTCATCTCTAACTTCGTGGTCCTAGTACTACTTAGCAAGAAAAATGAATGATTTCTCTAACTGGCCTCAGAACTTTCCAGGGCAAGATATCTGATCTGAGGCAAAGAGGTGCCGTTCCCCTGATGACTGTTGAAAAGCAAAACTCTTCTGCAGAAGGGTGAGGGGTGGGGGAGATGGGGTGAGGACCACATTCCTCCCCCTGGGAAGAAGGGGCTGGCTCCCTTCCTTCCCAGAACTGCTTTCTGCTGGGAAAGGGGCCGGGCAAACCATCTGACCCCACCTTTTGCTTGGAAATGGAGAGATTTTTCCACCCCCAAAGGAAGGAGAGGAGAGAAAGGGCTACAGGGCATGTTCCTCCTCTTCTCTCTCTTTAGCCAAAGAAAAGCTGTCTTCAATTAGGAAGGGAAGGGGGATTCAAAGCATCTGGCAGGAAAAGTGCTTGTTCTGGAGGGCCTTGGAGAGTAGGGAGAGATGAAGGAAGGGCAGATGTGAGCAGTGTGGGGGCTTCTGGGTAACCAGCCCGGCCTGCCTTGCTGACTGACTCCCTGTCCTAACGCTCCACCACATTCTCCTCTTCCCCTCTGCCTGGTCTCCTCAGGCTGAGGCCTTTGGCTGCCTCCTAGCACCCCAAGGGCAGCAGACAGAGCAGACCAAGCTTGGACAGCAGGGCCCACAGCTTTTTCTCCCCAGGGGTCAATGAATAACTTGCACAACAGTGAGACCACCCCCTGAGGCAGTACGCAGAGCTCACAACTGCTAGTGTTCAGGCATCTCATCAGTTTGGTTTTGTCTGTGGAGAGCCTTTTTTTTTAATTTATCTCAGATCTAGCAGGCTGCCTTTCTCCCCCTTCCTTGAAACACTTTTAGCCAGAGCCCACCTCCTCTAAGAAGCGGCTCCAGGACAATCTCACAATCTCAGTAGTAACTGTATCCTCCTCCTCCCCATCCACATACAAAATGGCAGTGCTGTGAAGTTGCTGCTCCTTCCTGTGGCTGGTGTCTACTGCAGATGGCCAGCCTTTCCACCCAGGCAGAGATGAAGACTGAGGGATGTTGGCTGCAGCTTGGGCTGTGGCTAATTCCCTGCAAATCAACCTCCTATCCTCTGGTTTTGCAGGAGTCACAAGGCACCAAAGCCCGAAGGCTCCTTAGAGATTACTGGGTGGGATTTACTGCATTCCCCAAGGGGTCACGGCCTAGGCAGGCTCCGGCCAGGATTTCCCTGGGGGTGGGCAGACTGGGTCTGGAAAGGAGGCCAAGAGAGGTCCATTCGATTTTCTCAATGACTGATAGAGCAGCTCTGTGAGATGAGCAGAAGTTGTGCATTCCATTTGTGCAAACGTGGGCTCGGCATCTATTTTCTACCAGCCTGTTTTCTTGAAACAGTGCAGTCTTTTCTGGGTTTACAGTTTGTATTAAGCATCCAGGCTGTAGTGAGTCCTTCGTCCCCAGAGGATGAATTCCCCCTCTTCAAGCCACAGTCATGCACCATGTCCTACAGGAGCAGCCATTCAAAGGCACACGCCAGAGCTTCATCCCTGCCCCACGTGAGACTGTGGCTTCCCAAACTTCCAGCATAGTGACAACAATCAGTTGACTAGAACTTTTTTAAATATCAGCTGGTTCATGTATAGAACTGTTTTGCTATAAACTTATAGCATCAACTTTTAGAGATGAAATGGATTTTAAATATCGAGGCCAATTTTTATTTGACACACACACACACAATAAGATTCAGAGGCTTCACATAACATGACAAAGTCACACAATCAGCTGGGACACTGAAGTGCTAGACCCTCCTCTTCAAGGACCTCTGATCTGAGCTGTTTCCATGATATGCAGGATCAGAGTAAGACATTAACAGACCCCAGGCATGGGAAAAAAAAAAAACATGGTGCGACATTCAAATTTAAAAAGAAAAGACTACAAGTTTTGCTAAAACGAAAACAGCTTTTTAAAAAAGAGATATTTTGAGTGCAAAATTCTGGGAAAGTTCATTAGAGATTGGCTTTTCTCTTTTCTGTGTATTTTTTCCTTAGCCTGATGTTTGCGGCACATGCTCAGTCTTGCCAGTTGGGTAGATACCCAATGATGATAGATGTCATATATTTTGAGAGTGAGCACATTCAAATACACAGGATCCCACACTCGCCTTTTCCCTTGAGTTTCTCCGCAAGGGCTCTGTGAAGAAGGAGAACTTTCCAAAGTTGTTTAAGAGCTGGAAAGCTACACAAGGCCAAGGATCCCCCAGCTAAGTCAGAGTAAAGCAAGATCTTGGTAACAGTAGCAGCTATTCACTACACACTGAGCCACACCTGGCTTCCTTGGGAATCTGTGAAGCTGTTTAGTGCCATTGCTTCCCCTGCCCTGAAGTCTTCTGGCATCACCAGCCAAGAGCCCGACCAATGAGAGAGTGAAGAGCCAGGGAGACCAGGACAATGAGCACTGGAAAATAGGCTAATTTTAGATCCAGGAACTGTATGAGAATCAGATTTGAGGGTGGGGATTTTGGATGGGGCCCCTGAAGATTCAAGGAGAACTGCTGGGGCCCCAAATTCCCCAAGAATATGCTAGAGGAAGACTTTTTGAGTCCCATGAAGCAGGCATACATCGAGGCAGCAGTGATGGGCACAGGTATGTAAAAAATCTCCTGGAAAAGGAGAAAAGGTCTTTTCAGTCCAGTCCATTGAGATATTGACTCCCTGCAATTGCTTCCTCGATTTCAGATGCAGAATTTGCTCTGTTTGCACATTCCATTTACACGAATCCTTTTAGAACTGAAAAACAACTATAATTTGACCCAAAGAATCGAGAAGGGAAGACCAAACAGACTGAAAATGAGCTCAAGGACCAACCACACCATTCAGAATCACAGATCATTCCTCCAGTTAAAGCAAGCTAAAAAATATGAGTTTTCACCCTTTCTTTAGTATTTTAGAAGGGTTTTTTCTCAAGTAATTTTAATTTGACGATTTGCTTACTTAAAATTTTCAGAGACAGCCAGGTATGGCAGCACATGCCTGTAATCCGGAGGCTGAGACATGAGTATCACAAGTTCCAGGTCAGCCTCAGCAACTTAGTGAGACCCTGCTTAAAAATAAATAAGTTACACAGGGTTGTGGGCATATCTCAGAGGTATATTACCCCCGAGTTCAATTCCCAGTAAAACACACACACACACACACACACACACACACACACACACACTCCAGAGAGAAGAAATTCAAAGCAATGTACAGATCATTTTGAAAGCTCCTCTCATGGTCAAGGTATGAGTTGAACATGTTACTCTTTCATTCCCCCACTTGGAAGTACGGCTGAGAACTTTTAGCTTCTTTTCCCTCTAGTTTCTACACCATGACAACCCAGGGCATGTTCTGATATGGGGCCAATTGCTGTATGTATAACTCTGAAACAAGCTGACAGCAAAAAGGATGTGGACTGGGGGAAATAAAATTCCTCCCTGAAAAATTAAACAAGCACTTTTTAAGATTTTCTATAGGTGATCAATGCTGATCAGATTGACTTTATGTTGAGACCCCGAAAATGCCATGTCACCTGAAATACTGACTCAGAATAATGCCACTGTCAGGACACGGGGCTGAGCTTGGGAAGTCACACACTCTCCTTGGAGAGAGAGTGAAAAGGGGCAGGGGAGAAAGAAGGAAGGACGCTCAGTTTTTCCTTTGTTTCCTTTTGAAAGAAAGTAAAGAAGTGCTGACACACCCCTCCTGGCTTGGTGAAAATCGAGGCTAACCCCAGGTGTATTAAGAAGCCTGTGAGTCCAGAAATTTCTAGTTCAGTGACTGAGAAGTAGGAGCTTGGGTGGTTTTCATGTCAAGACCTTCAGGAAGCTGACACCTGCCACCCTGAAGTCCCTGCATTGGCCCGACCTCTTCACACACAGAGCTGGGGATCAGAGGCCTGCGCGAGCTCACCTCTCTGTGACCTCTCAATCCTCCCCGCTCCCCAGAGCCACATCTGGGGCCCAGCTGAGCTCAGAGGCTGGAAAGGCTCATCATGCCCCTCCTCTGGCGCTTACAGGAGGTGTCAGGGGAGAGGTGATTGCCAGGGCAACAAAGGGACCCCCTCCCTCTTGGGTCACTCTCTGAGATGAAGAACATATGGGGAATGAGGTAGAGGAATCCCTGGGCCAGCAGACTCTTCCATAAGAGAGTTGTTTATCCATCTCTTTAAGATATAGGGGACCATCTTAACACTACCACCAGTGATCCTGCTAGGAAGTGTGTTCATCGAGTGCAGGGGCCTCCTCATCAAACTGCACGTCCACTGACTTAGCACAATGCCTGGCGCAAGTAGGAGTTCAACACATATTTGTTAAATACATTCAGGAATGAATTAATGACGCCTCAGGAGTCCAATCATCCTCACAGTGCTCCATGCTTTGGATCCATCAACTTGCTTTCTTCTACCTCCCACTCCCCTTTCCTTTCCCTTCCTTTTCTTTTTTTCTTTCATGTGTGTGTGTGTGTGTGTGTGTGTGTGTGTGTGTGTGTGTTGGTGTGTTGCTGGAGATCAAACCCATGGGCACCTCTGAGATACACCCTAGCCCTATTTCTTTTTTAATCTTGAAACAAGGTCTCACTAAGTTGCTGAGACTAGCCTTGACCCCGAGAGACTCCTGTCTCAGCCTCCCAATTAATAGGATTACAGGCGTACACCACCTTTTCTTAATCTTGGCCTCCAACTTTAAGCACCCATTGTTGGTTTCATAACACCTGGACTCTGCACAGGATTGCACTCATTCTCAGATGTCTTAGCCAGCACAGGCTGCCATAACAAAGCACTAGAGACAGGCAGGTTTAAACAACAGAATTGTATGTTTCACAGTGCTGCACCCTGGAAGCCCAAGATCAAGGTGCCGGCAGATTTGGGTTCTGATGAGACCTCTGTCCTCGGCTTATGGACAGGACCCTGCCTTGCCTTTTGGCTAAGTCCTCATGTGGCTTTTTTATTCTTGTGCACATGTGGAGACAAACAGATCTCTGATATATCTTTCTCTAACAGTCACCTTGGGAGTTAAAGCTTCAGCTGATAGATTCAGGGGGGATCAACTGAGTCACAACACCAGGCAAGAGGAGCCCTGCCTGAGCCCCACACTTCACAGGGAACTGCCCTAGCTTCCTCTGTTCATCTCCTTTCCAGAGTGTCAGGACTCTAAATGATCATGATGTCATGCCCACCTGTGGCTGGTGTTCCACCTTCTACACCACATCCTGGGTACATGGGGACCTGGAATTCCCTTCCCAAGGAAGGGCTGTGTCTCCTACTCAGAGGCTGACCAAGAGGCAGCTATTTCTAGGGAGCAGGAGGAGCTTGGAGTGTGAGCTGCTTTTGTCTACACATGTGCCTACAAGCCCCCTCATGGTGTGGGAAGGCACTTGGGGAGAGAAGAAAGGAGGCGATCTGTGATCCAGGGTTCAGGGACTGAGTCCTCACCATACCTCATCATGAGCCACCATATTGTGCCAAGAGGATAGTGTATATTTACTGAATTCTTTCTTAGCTTTGTGTATAGCATTTACATATGTTATAGGTATGGTACATGTATGGTATGTGGACCTCCTTTACTTCTCTCCCCCCAGGCATAGCAAATGTCACAGGTGGGCCTGACCTTACATCCTGGTTTGTCCAAGGGGTAGTCCCCACTTATGCCTAATGTCCCACAGTATTATTAATACCATCGTACTTTATTCTTGAAAGTGTTCTGGCCAGATGTAGTGGCACATGCCCGTAATCCCAGTACTTAGGAGGCTGAGACAGAAGGATTGTAGGTTTGAGGCTAGCCTCAGTAACTTAGTGAGACCCTGGGCAACTTAGCAAGACTGTTTTGAAATTAAAAAAAAGAAAAATTAAAAGGGCTGGAGGTGTATCTTGGAGGTAAAATGACTCTGGGTTCAATCCCCAGTACCAAAAGAAAAAAAGAGAGAGAGAAAATGTTTTAGTTTGGGACAATAAATTCTATGCTCTCCTCAGCTAAGAAATGCAACACTCACACAGAAGTTTGGGGACAAACCAATGAGGTTTGTCTAAAACAATGAAATAATTGTTCATCTGCCCCTGAGCTGGCCTCAGGGTATACAAGATGTACAGACATGCTTCCTCCCTGAGGAGCTTCCTGATTATGTATAGGGCCCATGACTTGCGCTTCCTGTCTCCAGAGAATAATACAGGAAGGTGCACAGATGTAGCTAAGCACTTAATTAATCAGGGCTCAAATGCACACTGTGGATGGCAGAAGAAATACGATTGTCCATAGGACTCTCCAAACTAAGGCTTCGAGGCTGAGGCATAGAAAACGTTGGAAAAGTACTTCCAGAAAATAAATAAGAGTACAAAAATAATAAAAATACTGATGCATATTTAACAATAAGCAAAAGAAGCCCATGATACTCCCCAAGTGCCTCCCAGGGCCCCGGGTTGAGGGCCAAGCAAAGGGTTGAGACATTTTCTTTTCCTGCATCTAAGTCCTTATTTCCAATTAACACTCGTGTCACATCCCCTCCAAGCTGAGGAAGCTTGAAAACAGGTGTGATCGTCTGGAGCAGATGCGCTGACCTTTGACTGGTTGCTTTAAATCTCATCTTGCTCCTTCCGCTCTGTGCCTCAGCTCCCTTCTCCAGATGCCGAAGCCTGTATGTCTTGACCTCATGAAGTCTCTGACGCTCTATCACCTTTCCTGGCAGTGGCTCGCTCCATATGTTGGCTTCCCTTTGCAGGAAGCACCTGCCACCAACATGGGTTAGAGTATTGCAACGTTAGTCCACAGCCCGGAGTTTGCAGGTGCTCTCAGCTCACTCCTTCTCTTCTTGTACCACTATACAGAATGGTTCTTATTGGGGTCTTTATCATTATTATCATTATTGTTTTGTGGTACTAGGGATTGAACCCAGGGGCATTCTACCTCCAAGCTACACCCCGAGGCCTTTTTATTTTTTGTTTTGAAATAAGATCTCTCTAGGTTGCCAAAAGTCTTTCTGTGCTGTTGAGGCTGTCCTCAAACTTGTGATCCCCCTATCTCAGCCTCCCTAGTACTGGGATTATAGGCTTGCGCCACCACACTGGGCTATTATTTTTAAATTAATTAATTTCAAAATATTAACTTTAATATTTAGGTTTTGTAAATAGATAATACATTCCCATGAAACAATATTGAGAATGTATGGAAGGGAATACCACCAAAAGTTTTATTCACTGAGTTCTTCTCCAATTTTGTGTATTTTCTTCCAGAGAAGTTTGTCTTTCCACTTCTTCCTTCTTTCTCTTTCTTTCTTTTCTTCCTTCCTTCCTTCCTTCCTTCCTTCCTTCCTTCCTTCCTTTCTTTTGTTTTTTGTTTTGTTTTTGTGGTACTGGGGATTTAACCCAGGGGCATTCTACCTCTGAGCTACACCCTCAGCCCTATTTTATTTTTTATTTTGAAACAGGGCCTCACTAAGTTGCTAAGGCTGGCTGCGGACCTGTGATCTCTGTCTCCACCTCCCAAGTACTTGTATTACAGGCATGCGTCACCACACCTGGCTTCCTTCTAACTTTCTACCTTCAATTTCCCCTTAAAAATACAGGAGGGAATATACAAAACATATTGCTCTGGGCTGTTAAAACTTTTTATTTTCAAATAGTTTAAGATTTATATAAAAGTTGAACAGATAGTTCCCATCACTCCCACAGATTCCCTACTAATAACATCTTGATATTAGTAAGGTACATTTTTCACAATTAATGAGCCAGTATTGATACATTATTATTAATGAAAATTTATATTTCATTCGGAATCCATTAGTTTTTACCCGATGCCCTTTCCTTTTGCAGGATCCTATCCAGTATAACACATTAAATTTAGTCATTGTGTTTTCTTAGACTTTCCTTGTTTTTTGGTGACCTTGACAGTTTTGAAGAATACTGGTCAGTTATTTTGTCAAATGTCCCTCAACTGGGATTTCCCTGATGAGTTGCTCACAGTTAGACTACAGGTATGGGTTTGGGGTGAAAGACCATAGAGGTCTGCTACCCTTTTCAATTTGTTGTTGTTTGTGGTACTGGGGATTGAACCCAGGGTCTTGCATATGCTAGGCAAGCCCTCTACCACTGAGCTACAACCAGGACCCTAACGTGTCCTTTTCATAACAAAGGTGCAAACTATAAATATGATTTATCACTTTTGATATTAGACCTGAGCACTGGATTGAACTTGTTTGTGGGTTTCTCTAGTGTAGAGTTACACTTTGTTTCTCTCTTTATACATATTATTCTTTGGAAGGAAGTCTTTATGTACAGCCTACACTTGAGTGAGATTTATGCCATACCTTCTTGAGGATATCTACACGAATAATTTAGATTCTTTTGCACAAGAGATTTGTCTCCTTTTATTTATTCAACTGTTTATTTGTAGCATAATTCACTCATAAATATTTACTTTAAATTGTGTGTTATAATCTATATTAATCTACTTGGGCAACCATAAAAAATACCATACACAACAGAAATTCTCTCTTAGTTCCGGAGGCTGGGGAGTCCGGGATCAAGGTGTTGGCTGACTTGGTTCCTATTGAGGGAATTCCTCCTGGATTACAGCCTTCTTCTCACAGTGTCTTAATATGATAGAGAGAGAGAGAAGCAGATCTTTTCTGTCTTTCCTTAGAAGGATATTATCCTTTAGGATCAGGGCACTACCCTATAACCTCATTGAACCTTAAGTACTTCTTTAAACCCAGTCTCCAGATAGTCAACTTAGTGATTAAGGCTTTAACCTGTGAGTTTTGGGAAACAGTTCAGTCTGTAGTATAATCCAGAAGTACTTGATTTTGTAACTCAAATTGTTTCAGTTTGGGCTATTAGCTCTTTCAGTTGGTTCCTGCAGCTCTTTGACATAATACTATCATTCATTGCAGATTTTTTTGAGCACTTCTTTGCTGTAGACTTTGCTTTCTTTACTTAAAAATCAATTTTAGAAATCATCCTCTACTACTAAAATATTCCTCATTTAATTTATAGGTGAGGAGATTGTTATTGAACAGCCATTTGGCTAACCATCTTCTTATTATGAACATTTAGATTGTATTCAATCATTTGCTAGTAGAATCAATACAGCTATGAGTACCATAATATGTATGTTAGATAACTGGATGGATGAGTGTCTTAATCCATCTGGGCTGCTATAACAAAATATCATAAACTGAGTAGCTTATAAAACACAGAAATTTTTTTCTCAAAATTTCGGAGGCTGGGAAGTCCAAGATCAAGGCACCAGCAGACTCTGTCTGGTGAGGGTCAGCTTCCTCTTTTATAAATGACACCTTCTTTCATCTCCCCATATGGCAGAAGAGGTAATGGTCTCTCTGGGGTATCTTGTAGAAAGAGCACTAATTCCATTCATAATGGTTCTACTCTTAATAATCTAATCTTCTCCCAAAGCCCCTACCTCCTAATACATCACTTTTAGGGATTAGGATTTCCACACATGAATTTTAGGGGGACACAAATATTTAGTTCACAATGAGAAATTGCTGGGTCAGAGGAGTGTGTGTGTGTGTGTGTGTGTGTGTGTCTTTTTGATGGATAGTAACAACTGCCCTTCAATGAGGTGTCCAGTCTACATTCCCCCAGGTAGCTAGCTGGTAGGCAGAGCCTGTCTCACCCATCTCTTCTCACATGGTTCACAATCAACTGTTTTTGCTTTTCTGCAGGTCTTAAAGGTGAATAACAGTCCATTGTTTGGAAGACCCCAGAGGAAAATGCTCCAGCGTTCACTCAATCCAACTTCTGGCAAGGTATGAGACTCTTCTGCATCCGGACATGTCTTACAAGAGAACTCCGCCCACATCCTTCCTGTGAGCACCTCCCTGTGAGTTCACGCCCTATCACCAGCCCACTGTGAAAGGAAGTCAGGACCAGGTCAGGCCCCCTCTTGCCCTTGTCACCTCAGGATGGCAGGGCTGGATGTCACCTCACACGTCATCTGGTGCAGACTCCTGATTTTACAGCAAAAGGCATGATGTGTCCAAGGTCACACAGATGGTTAGTGTCAACACCTGGGCCAAACTTGTGACTGTTAGTCAGGGCACTCTCCATGGTGCCGGCCTTCATTCAGATCCAGTACCTGCTTTTAGTAAAATCCTCCCAATTCCCGTCAAACAGAGCAACCGGCTGATATAAAGGAGAGAGATTCATCCATCTGGGATTAAGTTTCACCTCCTTAAAAGAGGGCATTAACCTAAGGAGAGACCTAAAGTCAGAATGTCTCTCTAGGGTAACTTGGGACAGTCACAGGAGGCAGGATGTTGGAGTGTTAATAAAAGCCAAAGAGTTACATCTGCCCATCACACAGAACAGGCAGCTTAGCAACGTCAATAATTTAATATGAGTACATCTGGACATTTTACTAATTATGCCACTGATATCAAGGTCTGTTAGTCATTTTTTTTAAAATTGAAACAATTACTCCTGGGTGGTGCTAGAAGCCAAACAGTGAACAGATTTGCTTTTTGAGGGGTTCTAATTTCATGTCCTCATTCTTAGGCAACCACAAGCCACATATAACAACTTCCTTATCTTGCTTTTTCATACCTGCCCTCTCCCTTCCTGTTTTCTCCTTGTTTCTCTCTCTAGTATCTTTTTTCCAGTGTGACCTTGTGCAAAGCACCTCCCCTCCCTGAGGACCAGTGTCTCCTTATTTGTACAATGAAGGTACTTCACTAGGAGATTTGGGAGTTCCTTCCTGGTTCTAAGAGTCCATGATGGCCTCACTAATGACTTCTTTTCTTTTTTTTTTTTAATAGAGCTTAATGCTATTTTTTTAACTTGGTGTGTTATAATTTTACATCATATTAGGGTATAGAGTGTCAGAAAAATACATGCACAACAGTTCTTGGTGCCCTCCCCACTGGGTCCCTCCCCTCTCCCTCACCCTCCCCATACATGATTTTAAGATTGGAATTGGGAGTTTTGTATACATTCATAGTATTATTTTATTTCTTTTTTATTTTCTCTTATTTCTGGTAACACAAAAACAATAGTCACATGGGTGGAAGCCTGATAGATTCTTTTTTGCAGAGATATCTAGATCAGTGCACTTTTAAACAAAATACTGTAGTCTCCCCAGCACATTCCATCCAGGCCACCACTATAGCACTGGGAGAAGCTCAGGTTTCCCAAGTGGAGTACCATTGTCATCTAGAGGAGAGGAGTAACAGGGACTCCGAATTACGTCACGCCTAATACCAGCTGCTCAAATACAGAGGGTCTGGTTGTTGAAATACTGAATTGTTGTTTTACTGGTTGGTAAATAGTCAGTGTTTCAAGGATTCAGAGTAAAACCCTATTGTGATCCTTTCCTATTCACCCATTTGTGAAGAAAACCCTCCCCACACCCCACCCCAAATAGTATGAGATGGCCAAACACATGACATGCAGCACCAGACAGATGAGTTTGACAGCAGTTTATTGGTCATCTATACTCTCAGCCCAGGGGAGGAGGATGCCACACGCTTTGCTGGACCACACACAGAGTCTGCACCTGGGAATAGAGTGAACAGGGGGAGCTGTGGGAGGCGGACTTTGTAGTAACAAAGGGTGGGGTGCCCTGGTTCCCGCAGGAAGAAGTCATTGGTTTGTTTAAAAGCGTTTGCGGGCTGGCAGGGAACCGAGGTCCATTAGGTTGGAGCCTGGGTGGTGTGCACTTGGTCCTTCTGATAGGAGATCTAGCCAGGGGGGGCCTTCCTTGCTGGTCATGGAGCATGTCCAGCAAGATAACTCTGGGTAGGCCCTTGAGGTTCTTTGAGTCTTAAAGATGTCAAGGCAGAGCACGACATTGTTTTCCTCCCAATGAACACTCTCCCTCACTTCACAGCCCCAGCCTTGACTTGAGTCTGGGCCTCCCCAGCACCCAGAAAGGGTTTCATTCAGGTCTGGTGAGCCAGATCCCCAGTCCCTGGTCCAGCACAAAGGCTGCCTGGCACCTTTTGCATGTGGTTGGTGTTCATGCCTTACAGCTGCTAAATACTTTGAATATCATCCCTGGTCACAACCATTAGCACATGCAGAACACTGACCCAGGCCCTTTTTCTTTCCTTCTCCTTGCCCAAGGTTCCCAGGATTTTCATTTTCTCTGGTGACTATACAAATTGGGTTGACCTGAAGCATTCTTATCTCTCACATCTCTTTTTCCTGGTCCCACGTAGTTGGAGCTAGAAAGCAGGAGAATGAGCTAATTCACATCAACCTGTTAGTTATGCATTTACTACTCCCAGGGATATTTGGTTTTGAAGAGTAGACTCTGCTTTAATTTAAAGGAGAGGCTGACAAACCATAGCCCACAGGCCAAACCCAGTCCACACTTGTTTATGAATAGCCTTCAAGCAAAGAGTGGTATTCATATTTTTAAAATACTAAAAATGAAAACAAAGAATATATGATGGAGATGATATATGCAGAGTAAAATATTTATTACCTGGCCCTTAATAGAAAAAGTTTTCTGGACCCTGACTTAAAGTAAAGGTTATCTAATGGCAAAAAAAATGGGAGCATTAACGAGGCATGGTGGCACATGCCTGTAATCCCAGTACTTGGAAGGCTGAAACAAGAGGATCACAGGTTTGAGGACAGCCTTAGCAACTTAGCAAGACCCTGTTTCAAAGTAAAAATTTCAAAAAGGCTGGGGGGGGTGTAGTTCAGAGGTAGAATGCCCCTGGGTTCAATCCTTAGCACCAAAAGGGGGGGAGGGATGAGCATTAATAATCGGTTAGGGACTGTGTTTTTGGAGCAAGGGATTCTCATGTGACTCGGGGGCAAATGCAAAGTCAGAGGGATAAGGAGAAATTAAACCAGGTTGGAAAGCTAAAACTAACAAAGCCAAGAGGGTAGTCGGCAGCCAGTGTTCACAGTCAAGTAGCCGGGAACAAGTAGAATGAGGTATGAGTGTGTTAGGGCACAAAAGGTGGTATTGGGTGTGGCCAAACTCACCCCACTGATGTGAGCCATTTCATTTAAGAGTGCCAGGCTGGCATCCCACAAAAAACAAGAGTAGAAGTAGGTAGAATGCAACAAGAATAAAACTATGTAAAATGGGCCCACCTGAGGGCATAGTTTTAACTTTTCCACCTACTCTTATATGCTGGTAAAAAGAAGAGGATGGGAAGCCTTGACCAATGTCTTCAAGAGCTCTTTTTCTTTGAAATATTAAATGCTAGTGAAACTGGCACCTCATATGGCCTGGGATTGAGATGCAGAATACAGGTTACGGTAACAACATGAGCAACAGCCTCTTTCCCAGAAAGGATCAGATGGGAAAGGTGAGAGTGAACTTCTGAAGGAGGAAGTGGAGTTTCTCACCCTGGAGTTGCCTAACAGAAGATTCCAGTATCCAGAAGCAGGATCTTCCCGGCACCTCTGACTCCAGCATGGCATTTCTGCCCCCATGGAACCCCAACCCAGAGTGCCAGGAAGCAAGCTTCTGCCAAGTCTCATTGCCTGGCATTTCCACTACGTGCTCACATGCATCTTTGTTTCGAAGGGAAGACTGATGGGTGGGGTGCCCTCGTCTGGGAGACAGTGGGTGGTAAGAGTTTCCAGGAGGACAGAGACAGGCTGATTGGCTCAGCTGCTTAGAGCATGGTGTTAATGAGGCCAGGTCATATCCTGGTCCCCCACCACACCCAACCAGCAGTCTTCTTTCTGAGGTCACAAATTGCCGACTTCACCAGAAAAGGAGGGACCAAGGAAGAGGGTGGGGATAACTCCATGCAAAATCATCCTCTTCAGAAAAAAAAAAAATCTGCTGGTGGAGAGTTCTTAGCATCTTCTCCACATATATCATCTCTCATTCATTTGGGACATGAACACATAGGAACACTGCATCAGTTAGTTTTGGCTGCATAACAAATTTCCTTAAATTTTGATGACTTAAAACAACAACCATTAATTTAACTCATGATTCTTTGGGTCAGCTGAGCAGTTCTGGTCTAGGCCAACTCAGCCAATCTTTCCTGAGCTTACTTATGCATCTGTAATTTGCTGGAAGGGTAGCTAGGGGATGGTTGATCTAGGACAGTTCCATTTCTATGGTCTGGCAGTTGCTGAACTACTAGTGAGGGCAATGAGGGGAGGGACAAGACTCATGCCTCTTATTCTCCAACAGGCTACCCTAGATTTTTTCACATGACTCTGGTGGCAGAGGACACAAGGACAGCAAGAGAGGGCAAACTCCCATGACATTGGCTTTTTTTTTTGCTATTTATATATTTATTTTAATGCTTTTATTGGTACATTATAGTCTCACGTCATAATGTAGTTCATAGTGATAGTGACATACATGGACACAGCACTTGGTGGGCTTTCCCCTGGCTCCCTCCCCACTCCTTCCCTTCCCTGTATGCATATTGTTTTTTAAAACTTACCCAAATATCAGCTTAGATTTATTCTAGAAACAGAAGTGATAAGACGGCATTAATACATTTCAAATAAATGGTGGGTATTTTAATGCAGAAACTATACTCAGTGCTTTGCACATATTATCTCATTTAATCCTAAGAAGTAGGCAGTAAACATCTGTTCCAAATTTATCCTGCTCTTTATTGTCAGAACCAATATTCAAACTCCAAACTTAAACCGCCATCACCCACGATCACCACTCCTGTACTTTAGAAACCACCTGCCTATGCCAACAATGCCGCCATTGTTCAGAACTTCACTGAAATTCCTCCTTTTGAGTGCAAGGAGTCTTGGCAACACTGAGGCGATTGGACAGAAGAGGCGTTGCTTCCCGAGGTCACTGTGCAGGGGTCGGGGTTGGCTCAGATATATCAGACAGCCCAGGTGAGCGATCCAGCTGGGTGATTTTGGATGACAACCAACGTGTGACGAGAGAGAAAGGTGATTCAGTTGCATAGATGGCAAAGTGATGTCTGGCACCTAATCGTTTCAGGGTTGGGATTTGGAATTTTAGCTCTTGTTCACAGTGCCAATTCTGCTTAGTCTTTCTGAAACATTGGACAAATTCCTTCCTCCTTCCATGAGTCAGTTTTCTCCTCTGTGTAAAAAGGGGCTTGGATTATATGGTTTCTAAGATCCTTTTGGTTCTAGAAATATATAATTCTCCAATATATTGTTCCTTAGTAGAGACCATTTTAACTAAAAACAGTGTAAGTTCTCACCTTAAAAATAAAGGCATGCCTTTGCGGCTACCTCCCTCTTTGACGTGAAGACTAAGAAGATGCTTTTCAGCAACAAATCAGATTCCTTTGGAAATGAGGGCTTTGGGGGGAAAATAAGCATCATACTCAGGTCAGGAACTCAGACTTGAAAACTGCAAGACTTGCCTCAAAGCCCTGCATGCACTATAAATTTTATCATTTATCCATTGACCTTTCTGAATAGGAAAGAGACCAGGTAAGGTAAGATATAATATCCTTCTTATTTCCATGCAGATGTCTGAGGCTTCTTTTTCCTTTGGTCAAGTCTGATTTGTATTCTTTCTTGGTTAATACCCCCAGAGTGCTCCAGGCTACTTTTTGCCTGAGTGTAACATAAATAAAAATGTGTAACCTTGCAAGGGTAAGCAGAAGCAGAGAGCCAGCAGGGACACAGAGCCGAGGACAGGATGAGCCATTCCATTTCCCCCCTTCCCAGACCTTGTTCCTCCCTCCTGCAAAGCCCTAGGAAGGCCTCATGGGGGGAGTTTGAACTCATTCCCACCCAATTCTGATGGTTCCAGCCACTCAACCTTTTTCTAAATAGCTCTGCACAGCTGTTTCTGGTTAGGTGTCTGTTTATGATGTTGGCGTACGTGTGCTTATGTACCGTGTGTGCCTTGACTCCTCAGTTCTCCAGCTACCCCAGGCCCCCAGCAAATCCACTTGCGATCATTCAGAGCCCAAGTGCAGGTGATCACAAAGCAACACGATGTTCAAATTCAGGAAGCAAGAGCAGATAGAACCGAGGAACAAAGATGCAGAGGCTTACCGATGTCTTCAGATTCCAAAAGAGTAAATTACTCTTTCTACTATCAGAGTAAAAAAAAATTGTAATCTCCTTGAAACATGGATTTATTTTTTACTTTTTAAGTCTCCTCAATGACTAATTTAAGACTTTTCCCTTTATTCATTCATTCATCCATTCATTCAACAAACACTAAGTTTCTTCATGTATATTGCACTGCTGGAAATCCCTTAGGAGACACAATGATGAGCTTTGCTTCCTCTGAGTGGAGCAGCATCCCTCCAAGCCAACAACCGTGGCTAAGTTAGAGAGAGGCTCTTTTGCCTGTCTTCAGCTTCAAAGATTAGTCTGCATGTGGGGTGAAATCACCAGCATTCGTGGCAGGGGAGGCGCCCTATTCCACACCCAACACATCATCCTAAATGGTAGGTTTTTGACACAGTCCTATTAAATAGTGAGATGTGTCTCTGTCTAGGTTTATATAATTAGTCCTACAAAATTTAAATACTTAGCCTCTCAAAGGTCAGTGAACAAGTTCAGTGAGGTCCTATAAAGGAGTTTGAAAGGGCTTTCTGTCTAGAGACATGCTCCCCATTCTATCAAATGGTGATTTTTCTAATTTCATCATCCCTTTTACATTTATTAGTTGCCTTTCTAATGCAAGGAAGAGTTTTCCCTTCTTCTCATTAAGTCAGTGGACTGCTGTTTCATTCAATAGGCTATAATCGTTCACAACCATAATTTATTCTGCTGTCGAAACTGTGTCAGGGTTGGCCTAGGGAAGCTCCTGCAAGCTGGTTTCTCTATCCTTTTGACATGCCCCCCTCATTCTTTTAACACCTTCTTACTTTTTAAAACAAAAAGATATTTCAGGCTCATCTTTTACTTTCCTTCCCCCTCCCATGGGATCAGCCATTTCTTCAAAGAGCCCTAATTCCTCTTAATAGGGAAAGGCATTTAGAAACCAAGATCTGGATACTAAATGTGCTCATTGCCATTGGGCTCATTGGTGTTAGGCCTTCTAAGAGAATAGAAATAGTAAATAGATGTATGCACGTGCACACACACACACACACACACACACACACACCTCTACACCTGCATACCTCTCTATATTTATACCCATGTACACTGATCTCTTTCTGTATCTATGCAATGAAAGGCTCTGCTGCAATGCCAATCCAATTCCATTGAATTAATTTTTTTACCATGTTCATAAATGACCTTTTCTGAAAATGTGAACATTGCCTATAGTGTGTGTGTGTGTGTGTGTGTGTGTGTGTGTGTGTGTGTGCCTCTGTGAAAAAACAAACCACATTCTACAGCACAATAAGTGTTTAGGCTTTCACTCTTTGACCAGAGACCATATGGTCAACGAACACCTGGATTAGTTCTTTCTATAGCATCGGTTAAGGTGGGAGCCTTGTTTCCCCTCCTGGGTATCACTTGAAGACAATTTCCTGAAACCTTCTCTTGGTCATCTGAAGCCTTATTCCTGGTGGAGATAAAACATATCACCATGGAATTCGAAGTAAATATTCAATGCATGTTTGCTTACTCCCCCTTCCCCTGAAATTAATCCAACAGGCAGATTATATAATTACCTCCTTTCTGAAAAACACACAAGCTTCTGGTAAGAGTGTTGTTTCCCAAGGCTATCCATATTCTCATGGCTTCTCTACCCCCATGTTTAGATCCCTGAATCTTCCTTCTCTTCCAGAAAACCCTACTCCTTCTTCCCTATAAAGGCTTTGCAGTACCCCTCTCCCTAAACACAGAGCACAGGCCCACAAATGCCACATCCACGGAGCTTGTTTCATATTTATCAAGTTCTCACATTCTCCATCTTCCATATTTAAAAATATTTGTCTAATTAAATTTATGAGCTAGAAATTTAGAAACATATGGAGTTAAGGAAAGGAAAGAAAGGGAAGAAATAGCCCATTCATCCAACTTTTCTCAGCTGCCATTCCTGAGCTGAGAGATTTGGCTGAGCTCTCAGGCAATGCTATGCAATAAACTTTCCATAGGATGCCAAATTTAGGTCCAGCATGAAAAGAAAACAAAATCCCTCCTACAAGACAAACTGTTCAACTTGGAAATGGCAGTTTCTTTTTAAGGTCCTGTATTAAACCTTCCTGGTGCTGGTTTCCACCGGGCGAGCATCAGCCCACCTCTTGGAGAGCTTCTGAATGGGGCAATGAGGAAAATCGTAAAATGCTTTCCTTTCCCTGAACAGAAACCTGTTTCTCTTGGGGGCTCTGCTTTCTCCTTTTTGGACAGAATCCACTTTGCCACATCCTGGTTAGAGGGAGAAAAGGTATGAAGGGGAGGCAGGGGGGCAGTTCCAGGTGTTAGAGGTCTTTCACAATGGGCTCTATTCTTCTCTGTTTAGAATCCATCTCTCTCAAAGCCGACTTTCAAAAAGTTCTCTCCTTATACAGGTTAGCCCTCTGGACTAGGCTACTCAAAAATTTGGGTGTATGTTTCCATGTATCACACGTGTAAGGTCTAACATATGACAAGTGAAAGAATGGGACGAGCCTTCCAAGACTGACATCAGTATTGTACAGGTTCATAGGTGGTCTGGTTACTTTTATTTTTTGTATCTGCACCTATATAGAATTTTTTTGTACTGACAATTTTAAGATGAAAACTTTGCATCCTAGGAAATCCTCAGTCCTAGCTGGGCATGGTAGTGCATGCCTGTAGTCCCAGTACTTGGAAGGCTGAGACAGGAGAATTGCTGCTGGTTTGAGGACAGCTGCTGCAATGTAGCAAGACTCTCAACAACCTAGTGAGACCCTGTTTCAAAAATAAATAAATAAATAAATAGGGCTGGGAGTGTAGCTCAGGGATAGAATGCCCCTGAGTTCAATCCCCAGTACAAAGGAAAGAAGGAAGGAAGGAGAGAAGGAAGGGGAGGAGGAGGAGGAGGAGGAGGAGGAGGAGGAGGAGGAGGAAGGGAAGGAAGAAGAAAGGAAAATAAATCTTCAGTCCTTGGAAAACTGGAGCAGGTGGTTACAGACTTCTTCAAATGGCCAAGTGCTAATTAAATCATATATATATTTATGCCCCCAAACTAAAAGACTCTGAAACCACATCTTCTCTGCTAGTTGGAGTTTTGGTCTCTTTCTGGGTTTCCTTTGACTTACTATTCTAGAGAATATGTTATGGCTCTGAATTAATCCTGCCCAATCTCCTATAAGCAAGGAAGGAGCCAGATGCTCCCTTCAAGACAAGACTGAAACAGAGGCCCGATGTCAGGAACTTCGGCATTCTGCCAGGGTCTTCCAGGAGATCTGCTATGTCAAATGAGGGTGAACCTGAGATGGCAAAGCCAGCCGTCCCTCTCGTGGCTCTTGTGCAATGGGCTGAAAAATGTCCCTCTGTTTTACATCACTGCGTGAATGCCGTGTGACAGTGTTTATGTTGAAATAACTGTGTCATTTCACTCAAAGGGTGCGTGTGCTCATTTGGATCTGGGCACGTTCCAACTCAGATGGCACATTGTGTTTGCTTTCAGAACGTCTTTCTCGTAATTTAGATGTGGTTTAGGGCTTAGTTTATAAGTTCAGACCTCTTCCCTTGGAGTGATTTCCTTCTCAGGAGCGTTTTATTCTTCCACTTTGTGATTTACCCTCAGGTAGGAACCTCAGTCCATTAGACACGGGATGGAGTGACACGGATGCCCCCATTCCTTCATATGTTCATGGCTGTATGGATACAAAGGGAGGATAGATCACCCAAAACCACCTGCTAGGAGCATCTGAACCCCAGATGGAAAATTTTCTTATCACAGAGGGTGGGGAAAGAGGAATTGCAGAGAAGGCCTCTGACATTGAATCTGTGCTGCAGGCCCTAAGAGCAGCCCAAATATCTTGCTGTGGGGCAATTTATAGCACAGAACTATCTTAGTAAGTCTGGACTACTATAAAAAATTGCCATGGACTGGGCGGCTTAAACACTTAACATTTATTTCTCACAGTTATGGAGGCTGGAAATCCAAGATCAAGGTTCTGATAAATGAAATGTCTGGTGAGAGCTTACCTCCTACTGTACAGATGGTCATTTTCTCATTGTGTCCTCACACGGCCGAGGGCAGAGAGAAGAAGCAAGAGCTCTCATGCCTCTTACATGAGCACAGGTCCCATCGTGATGGCTCCACCTTCATGACCTAATTACCTCTCAAAGGCCCCAAATACCACCATGCTGGTGATTAAGGATGCAACAAAGGAATTTGGGGGAACAAAAACACTAAATTATTGTAACCATTCAGACTGTGGGACTGGGTAGGTGATGGACACTTTGTTATCTGTAAGTTGATCTTGTTGAAAATTTCTCTTCTATAATATCATCAAATTCTCTCTTCTGGTTGTGTGTGTGTGTGTGTGTGTGTGTGTGTGTGTAATGCTTGCAATTAAACCTATGGACATTCTATTTCTGAGCTATTCCTCCGGCCCTATTTTATTTTTTATTTGGAAACAGAGTCTCGCTAAGTTGGGAAGAGCCTGGCTAAGTGGCTGAGGCTAGCTTCAAATCTGTAATCCTCCTGTCTCAGCATCCCAAGTACTGGGATTACAGGCATGCACCACCATGCCTGTCACTTCTGGTTTGTTTATTTCATTCCTGCCCAAACGCCATTATCTGAATTGGTCGAAACTATTTTCTAATGAAGAAATATATACCTTAGACTACTAATAATTGTCCTGTGATATTTTGATAATTCACAGAATGCAGGCAAATAGACCATCATCATTCTCATTATTGTCAACATACAGCTGGAAGTAGTACTAAGAATAGCTAACACCTGTTTAGTACCTTGACATTATCAATAGTCTATGACAATCCTTTAAGAATGAGTAATTGAGCGAATCACATTTGATAACATGAGCTAATAATGCATTTATAACAAAAAAAGGACATGAAGCCTCAATTGATTCGATGACTTGTTTAAGGTCATATATAAGAAGAGACATAAGAGCTTTTGCTTCCTGTCTCTGCTCTGGGTCATGTGAGAATACAAGGAGAAGATAGCCATCTGCAAAGCAGAAAGTGGGCCCTCACCAGACATTGCTATGTCCATTTTTATTAAATCAGAGAAATCCTCCCTGAATCCTCCCTGAAATCACCAGCTCATTTGAACAGAGAGACCCTTGAGAGAAAGTAGAAAACCTCAGGGGAAATGTTGAGAAGAAACTTTCCATATGTTAGCAACTAGAGGCATCCCAGGAAGAAGGGGTTATGAATCCTTGATAACTTTGCAGAGCCATTATTATTTGGAAGGTGAGAACAGATCTGTCTGGAAGCTGTCTCTACCCACTTTAGAAGCAAGAAGAGAGACTCCAGGTTGAAAAGACACAGGAGATACAATTCAATACAGATGGTCCTGGCAGCATAATGCTTTGGTAAGCTCCTTTAAATGTTTATTTTCTAATTTATTTAAAAGTGCATAGGGAGAAAATGGAGGAAGGTGACATTTGGTGGACACTTTCTGCCTCTGGCCTTGTAAAATTTTCTGTATCCTCTTTTAGGAAAATGAATTATATCGTCAACAGATTCATCATCCCTGGAAAGGAATTCTAGCAATCATCACTGTTCCAGCAGACCCCTTGGGGTCTCACATTGTCTGTTTCCACCTGTGTCCCCTTCTTCAGTGTGGCACAGCCTTGTAATCTTGACAACTCCATAGGTGCTCTTCCTGGGAAATTCAATTTTATCCGTCTTGCTGTATTTCGAAGTACATTTTAGCATCTAGTATGGACTGGCGTCTTCATCTATCTCTACATTTATATACAGACATCAAATTGTATAAGAATTGAAAATGGGAGGGGGAGGAGGGAGAAGCAGAGATTATCTGAGCAATCAATTCTGCCTCTAGGCTGTGTTGACATAGCTCTCTCCTGCTCCTCCCAGACAAGCTTATCTGCTGCACACCAAACTCCATTAATCTTCCTGAAAGGCAAATGCGTTCAGGACAATGTTAACACTTAGCTCTCCTGAAAAGAAGACAGATTGTGTGAAGTTCAGAGACAGGGCTCTGGGGCCGTCACTGGCAACTCAGACATGCCTGGGCAAGATAGATTCCATGTGGAGAGAGTGGATGGCAGAGAGATGGGCTTGGTGAACTTCAGCACTAGCATCAGAACAAATCAAACTAAACCAAGCCAAGTAAAAATAAATAATACATATAAATAAATAACAATATAATATATATGTGTGTGTATGAACACACACATACACACACACACACACACACACACACACACACAAACTCGCCACCAACACAGGACAACAACAACCAAATGAATAAATACCTGGCCCATTTTGTGTCAGCACCAACCAGATGTTCTTGTAGATGAAATAACAATTAACCAATAATTATTCTTTTAATTTTAACAAGTGACTGGCACTGTCTCAAGGCTCTACACAACAATAGTAAGTAAATGAAGAGAAGTATTATAGAATATATATTTTTGTCAGTCATGAAGATATCTAAAATCTCTACTGTATCTCCATCCTGTCGGGCTCAGAGCTTCAATCACACAGTCAACAGAAGGATCTACCTGGCCCCGCGGAGGACCTGCTTCAAGATCTCTCCTGACTCCATATTGTCTCTGTATAAGTCATTGTTCTGAAAAGAGGAATGAATTGATGTCCATTTTTGTGCTGACCTTCCCATATCATCCATGTACCCCCGCCTCATTCATGTGTTCCGATCAGAAGATTCACTAGATAGTTCTTTTCATTTGTGGATCTACAATCCCTGGTTGCATCCACCTGCTAGTAAGCATCAAAAGCAATTGGTAATTTGTAATGTTCTTAGGGCAGGGATTTGAATTGCTATTGGACTCTCTGCTGCGCCCCAGTTATCACCGAATCAGGTTATTACATTTGAACTGACTCTAGGGCACAAGCTTCTCAGCAGGGCTTTGTGACAAGAGTTGTGAAGATAGTTCAATGCAAATTCGTTGACTTAGGACAGGTGTTTTTGTTTTGTTTTATTTTGTTTTGTTTTATTTTAGTCTCTAGGTATCCCTCACAAATGTCCAGAGCCTACCGTATGGTATACGTAGTCCCCCTGACCCTGTGCTTGCTGTCTTACTTATGCTCTTGTGTCTTTGCCCTTATAGGATGTCCTCAGCAGGTTTTTCTCCATTAACAATCCCACCAGGCAACTTTGGAGACGCGCCTCCATGAGATGGCTCAGTTGACAACTCAGAGCATTCCACCACAAGGGTTGACTCAGAGTCTGAAAAGTTTAAAACTGAAAACAGGTGCAAAACTGTTTTCAGCTAGCTCATAGTCTCTTCTCAAAGCTCCCAACTAGTCTTCTGTTAGGCGTTGGTGGTGTTTCGCTTATGCTCAGAAAGAATTTCTTTCCTGTTTCTTTCACTGGTCCTTTTTCTTGTGCTCAGAAACAAGTCTTTTCTGCTCATCTTTTCGTGGCAGTGATGCCCATAGTTTCTCAAGGATGGAACTTCCCTGTTTCTGCCATTGCAGGTGCCCTCATGAGAATGCCACTCCCCAGTCCTCTGCTGTATCATTGTGCCACTCCTTTAGTCTGCTGTCAGGCCTTGCACTGGAATGGAAAGTTTGTTCTTATGCTTATTCTGGGATAAGTGTTGTCATCTGGTGTCCAAGGACCATTCCTTAATGGTCCAAATTTCATAATGGAAGTGAAACAGCATCTTCAACTTCTACTGACACCTTCTCCTGCTTTCTGCATCTGGTCAGACTTCATCTTATGGATTCTTGGGATTGAAAATCTAATAAGTTTTAGACTTTTGCCTTTTTAGTTTTTCATTTATCTGCTGTAGCTGTTAAAATAAATCTTCATGTAAATAGAACCTGGAGGTGTAATTAGCCCCAGGCTCTACTTTGGTTTGCCAGATCTATCCTGGCTACAGATTTAATTGTATGAATTTGGCGACTGTATTAAATAGGATTAGGCTATGTGGTGTTGTAGCCACAAAAACCCCCCAAATCATATTGCCTGTGACAGCAAATTTTGGCAGAAAATCAAAAAGAAGAATCAGGAGAGCAAGAAGCTCACAAAAATTATAGAAACTCTACTTACTCATTCAAAAGGGAACTTCCAGGTATTTCCTACTAGAGCTAGGATTTGGATAAACAGATTTGAACACCAACCAAAACTACAGCATTTGAACACCAGCTCAAGTTGACTGGGATCACAGAGATGTGGAGACACCATGAACAGATTCAAGGACATTTGCAATTACTTTATGTATGTATGTTAGCTCATATTCAAAAGGATTTGAGGTAGATTACAGCACAAACATAAACAATATAATAAAGATCAAATGAGAACAAAGACAAATATAGAGTAAGAAGCAGAAAATCTAGACCACGACAAAGAAGAAAACAAATATATAGATCAAAAAGGCCAGCATAAATACAACAGAGTTCAAATTTGTTCCTGAGTTTCTTGGCATCACAAAGCAAAAGCAACATAATTCTTATTAACTAAACAAGCAATAAAGAAAGCCTGAGAAGGGCCATTCTTTCAGATAAGCAAACTTGAACCAAACATAGAATTCAGAATCTCCCTTGTCAGCTAAGCTTTTGTTAACGCCTGACTGCAGACAATTCAAGGTCTCACTCATTGATGAATACTGAATAGTTGGTGTTTGCAGAAGTTTTTGAGAGCAGATCCCTAAGCCTCAAATCTTGATAGAAAAGTGAAGTTAAGTAGCTCCCCCAGGTCTTTTGCCTGCCATCTGCAAATGATAGGTCTCCACAATAAGTACTCTGGGGCAGATTTCAGCACACAAAAGGGCTTAATTGATTTCTCAAAAAGCTCCATTATGATGCTTTTGCCAAGATTCTTAGTGTTGAAAAATAATGCAACCAGTTGCTCAACCTGTCTGTTAAAAATAATAACAATAAAATCTTTAATAATGTTCCCATGAAAGACTGATTTGGGGTGTCCTAACTCCTAGGAAATCTATCAGGTTGAAATAGCTACAAAATTTGCTCCCCTGAATTCCCAAATTAAATATTTTGCTCTCTGGTTTTTAATAAATTGATAGAAACCAATTGAAAAGGGGAAGTTTGTGATGGGTCACACCTGTAATTCTAGTACTTGGGAGTCAGAGACAGGAAGACCACAGGTTGAAGACTAGCCTCAGCACCATAGCAAGAATCTCAGCAACTTAAGGAGACACTGTTTCAAAACAAAAAATAAAAAGGGGTAGGGTTATAGCTCAGAGGTAGAATCCCTATGGGTTCAATTCCTAGTACCACAAAAACAGGGAGTGGCCAATTATGATAATTTTGGTTTTGAACTTATCTTTCTGTATTAACTGGGGACTAGATCTGACTGAAGAGATCATCTCTGATTTGTGTCAATAAAGTTATATTGTCAGCGTACAGAATGGCATGAAAAGCTACTGATTTTTCCTTATTGCATCATCACAGGCAACTTATTAATTTAAAGATGACTTAATCTAATAAAATTATAAGCTAAAAATAAGAGAAAACACAATCTAGTTTAGAGCATTCAAAAGTATTCTATAATCTGTCACATAGTTTTACCCAACACTTATTTTTTACAATAGGGATAAGGGGGAGGGATGCAGATTCAATATGAAAAACACTATGTAAGGGTTTAAATTATATAGGTTGGCTCATATAGGGTACCTATTTCAGGTCAAATATAAATAAAAAGGTCCAAAAGAGTTGCAAGCAGTCACATTATTCTAGAGATATTTTCCTACAAGGTAGTAGAAGTAAAACAATCAGTTGTGAAGTATTAAAAACTCAACCCTAATTTATCTCATAATTTATGTTAGTTAGTGAATAGATGTTTTCTTGTTAGAAAGAAATTGGCTAGGTTTGATCCAAGATGGTGACCAAGGGAGATACCACGCTACAATCTCTCTGAGACTTGGATCTCAATTGTCATGAAAGCAACTTCTCCACAGGAGAAGAAAAGCAACAAAAATTTGAAGTAAACAATGAAAAGTTTGAAACACGATGGAATCAAAAACCAGAAGAAAAAACAGAGTAAATTAAAAAGCTCCAAGCGCCTTACCTAAGGGACGGTGGCGGCACCATCTTGGCTGGACAGCGCTGGCTGCTACCAGCATTGCGGCTTCCACACGCCACTGGCAGAGAAGCCAGAGACCTATTGTGAGTTCAACTGCAGATCAGCAGAGACAAAAGCAAGCAGCAGCTCCTCCACACTCAAGAGACCAAACGGTGGCGGCTACAGCGGCTGCAGTGGTGCCATCTTGGCAGGACTTTACTGGTGGCTACCAGCATTGTGGCTTCCACACAAGACCAATGGAGACGCCAGTGACCTGTTGTGAATCCAGCAGCTGCAGAATATCAGCAGTGAAGGCCAGCAGCGACTCGCTCCACACGCAACACAGACCCGAACTGCTGTGTCAGCGGAAGCGGCAGCGGCGCCATCTTGGTCAGATCACTCTGATGGCTACCGGCATTGCGACTTCTGCAGGTCACCAACAAAGAAGCCAGGGAGCTCTTCTAAAACCAGCACTGCAGAGCATCAGCGACAAAAGCAAGCAGCAGTTCAATCCACACTCAGCAGAGTGCCCAGGGCCCGGCGGCCTGACCAGAACCTGTGGCAGCGGCTGAGCCCACCCCCCCACCCAGAGATTAAGAGCAGTGCTCAACAAGACCGTAAGTCAATGAGCAGCCCCAGGGGGAGACCACCCAGCATGGCCACAGGCACTTGCAGGGTCAGAGACAGTGCGGATTGCCCCAGCGGAGGTGAGAGTGGGGTCTGCTGTGGGATGCGGTAGATGCATGGAAAAGCAGACAGTCCCTGGTGACATTTGGGTGGGACAGACTTGCAGCCCGCAGGTCGCGGCACCCTTATAGAGTCCCCGGGGATCGCCACAGGACATACAGCTGTGGTACCTGGGGAAAATTGGACCAAACCAGCCCTCTCTGTGGAAGATGTTGAGTTCTGTGTTTGCACAGAATCGGGGCAAAGCGACACCCACTGCTTCTGTAGGCAAAGAGAGACACAAGCCCAGGGCCCCCTGCTGGTGACACCTGCCATAGGTGTAGACAGAGAGAGACATAGGGACAGCCCAAGTGGAGAATGCGGAGACCCACACTTGCAGTGAGAGGGGCAATAGCGGCACTGGTCGCTTGCACAGGTAGTGAGAGGCACCAGGCAAGGGCCCCAATCACTGAAGGAGACCAAGAATTGAGCCTGCAAATGGACATTATACCGAGCAAGTGAGAATAACCATTCAGTAAAGGCTATTCACCTTTAAGGCTCACCTAGTAGCAACTATCTATCTCCAGGATAAGAAACTATAAAGGAAGAGGGATTAAACATAGGATACCTACAGAGTGAGAGACAGAAAGCTACCAAAAGCAACAAAGGTATAAACATAAGAAACCTGAAATAATGAAAAGGAAGAATAGCAAAGAAACAATGAGCCCCCACAATCCCACAACAACAGAACCCACCAACTCAGAAGTGCAAAGATTGCCAGAAGGACAATTCAGAACTTCAAAAGAGGAAATGATATAGGATTTCCAAAAAGAATTCAGAGAGAGCCTGAAAGAATTGAAGAATCAAATAAGCAAAGAATCTGACACCCTGAACAGGAATCAAAAAGAAGTTCTGAAGGAAGTGAAAGATACAATAATTGAAATGAAGACATCAATACAGACGATCAACAATAGACTAGACCACATGGAAAACAGAATCTCACTATTAGAAGATGGCCTCTCCAAAAATGAACACATAGTATATAAATTAGAAAAAACAATTCGACAGCATGAATAGGACATTGAAGAGATCTCAGCCAGTCTTAAAAGAGTAAACCTAAGAATAATAGGCATAGAAGAGGGATTAGAAGCTGAAACTAAAGGAATCAATAATCTATGCAGAGAAGTAATATTAGAATATTTTCCAAACATAGAAAGAGTGGTCAATACACAGGTACAGGAAACATAGATCCCCCAATAGACAGGATCAGAGAAGAGGTTCACCACGCCACATAATAATCAAACTGACTAATGTAGAGGCCAAGGAGAGAATCTTACAGGCAGTGAGAGTAAAAGAGCAAGTAACACTCAGAGGCAAACCAATAAGAATCACTCCTGACCTTCCAAACCAAGTCATGAAAGCCAGGAAGGCCTGGAGCAACATATTCCAAACTCTGAAAGAAAACAACTTCCAGCCAAGATTTATCTACCCAGCAAAGATATCTATCAAATTTGATGGAAAAATAAAAACCTTCCATGACAAACAGAAGCTGAAAGACTTTAAGTCTTCCAAACCAGCACTAGAGAAAATGCTCAGAGATTAATTACAAAGAAGAAATAATAAGGAAACACCAGAACCAGAGAAACAGTGATTTCCATCAAACAAACAACTAGGCAAAGAACAAACACTACCTCAAACAGAAATTAAATCTCAAAATGTTAGGAATGAAAATCCATCCCTCAATAATCACACTGAATATAAATGGCCTCAACTCCCCAATCAAAAGACATAAGGTGGCAAAATGGATTAAAAATCACAATCCATCTATATGCTGCCTGCAAGAAACACACCTTACAAGTAAAGATACGCACAAACTAAAGGTGAAGGGATGGAGCAAGGTAATCCACGCTAACGGAACTCTATAACAAGCAGGGGTAGCAATTATGATATCAGACAAATTAGACTTCAAACCTAAACTTATAAGAAGAGACAATGAAGGTCATTTCTTACTGGTAAAAGGAACAATCCAGCAAGAGGATATAACAGTAGCCAACATTTATGCCCCAAACATAGGTGCAACCACTTTCATAAAAGAAACTCTTCACAACATTAAATCACACATAGATCCCAATACAATAATATTGGGAGACTTCAGCACACCTCTCACACCACTAGATCGATCTTCAAGACAAAAGGTCAGTAAAGATGCCTCAGACCTAAGGAACACCATAAACCAAATGGACCTAGTAGATACATACAGAATATTCCTCCCAACTACAGTTGAATTCACATTTTTTTTCAGCTGCTCATGGAACCTTCTATAAAATAGACCATATCCTAGGCCACAAAGTGAGTACTAGCAAGTTTAAAAAATGTGACATAAACCCCTGCGTCTTTTCAGACCATAATGGAATGAAACTAGAAATCAACTATAAGACCCAGAGAAACCTCATAAACACGTGGAGACTGAATACCACACTGCTGAATGAGGAATGGGTAAAAGAAGAAATAAGGGGAGAAATTAAGAAATTCCTAGGAACAAATGAAAACAGAGACACAACATATCAAAATCTCTGGGACACCCTGAAGGCAGTATTAAAAGGAAAATTCATAGCACTGAGTGTCCACATAAGAAGAACATAAAATCACCAAATAAATATCCTAATGATACACCTCAAAACCCTTGAAAAACAGGAACAGTCTAACCCCAAAGCTAGTAGAAGACAGGAAATTATTAAAATCAGAGAAGAAATCAACGAAGTAGAGAATAAAAAAACAATAAAAAAATCAACAAAAGCAAAAGTTGGTTCCTTGAAAAAATAAACAAGATAGATAAACCACTAGCCAACCTAACCAAAAGAAAGAGAGAATCAACCCAAACTACTAAAATAAGAGATGAAAAAGGTGATATTACCACCGATAGCACGGAAATCCAGAGGATCATCAGAAACTACTTTGAAAAACTATCCTCCAACAAAATGGAAAACCTAGAAGAAAGTGACAAATTTCTAGACACCTACAACCTTCCTAAGTTGAATCAAGAAGTTATAGAAAATTTAAACCGACCAATAGCAATTAAAGAGATTGTAGCAGCAATAAAGAGCCTACCATCAAAGAAAAGCCCAGGTCCAGATGGTTTCCCAAGTGAATTTTATAAAACCTGTATAGAAGAACTAATCCCAATACT
The DNA here is from genome assembly GCA_004027185.1 of Glis glis. Taxonomy (NCBI): domain Eukaryota; kingdom Metazoa; phylum Chordata; class Mammalia; order Rodentia; family Gliridae; genus Glis; species Glis glis. The sequence goes on along the minus strand of PVJS01005355.1, from coordinate 2,158 downwards.
CCTCAATCTATTCTGTGAAATACAAAGAAACGGGACTCTCCCAAACACGTTCTATGAAGCCAACATCACACTAAAACATAGGACCTTTACTTCTTTTTAAAATCTTATAATTTTTGTCTTTAATTTTGAGAAATAATTTTCTGGAATATTTTCATTGTTAGTAGGGTTAAAATTCTGCTCCTACAATTTTTATTTAGTTTTTAAATATTAGGTTTTAATTCCATGGAATTACTACCACTGACTACATGTACATATGTGAAAATACCAATGTCAATCTCAGTACTCTGTATTGGGATGGGGGGACATGGGGAGGTGGGGGGACACAAAGTGCTGTGTGCATGTATGTCATTGTCCTGATTTACATTATGATGGGAGACTATAATGCACCAATAAAAGCATATAAAAAAAGAAATTGGCTAAATGTTGATTGAATGTTTAACAAAATAATAGATATATAATTTTGAGTAGGAAACATAAAAATGAGCAGATTCGGTTTTTAGTTTATTTATACAATATTGTACGTGTATGATTATCATAAGAAAAACTGATAATGACTAGAGTCAACCAATCAGAAAATGGCCAAGAAAATTATGGTTTCACCTTCTGGGCAGAGTGCATATTCATCAGGTCCTTGTTCCTCCCTGCTACAGCCATACAAATCACCAAAAATGTCCTATTCTTGAAGGATCAGAGATCTGTGGAAGCAGTGAGGTCCAGAACAACTGGATCTCTGATCCTCCAAAAATGTGGTATTTTTGGTGATTTGTATGCCTGTGGCAGTGAGAACAAGGACTTGATGAAGCTACTGCATCCTGCCTAGAATGTGAGAGTTAGGCAACAGGTTTTGAAAGGAAGTGTGAAATTCTATATATGTTGCTAAGAAAACAAAAATCCACAAGGGAAGATTGTCTACCTCAAGGACATTCACCAAAAGTTGAAGCTGTATGAAGAGGGAAGCCGAGAAGCTCTGCTGAAAATCTGTGAACATCAGAATTAAGTCTCCCACATTTTTTAAGACTAAGGCTAAGGCTCCCCATCAAAAGCCTGAGATCCACACATGAAAAATAGGAGAAAAAAAGAAGGAAACCAGGTTTTACTGGACTGAACCCAAACTGAGATCAATTCTTGATTGTATTGAGGTCATCAATGACTAACCCTTTTTACCTAACAGAGGAAAAGGGACCCCCTTTGGTAGAAGTTGATCTTACCTGGAATATCTAAGGTTCTTTTATACACAGTGTACATTCTATAATAGCTGCTGATAGAGATAATTTAGATATTGAAGTTATTAGTTAAGGATTTTAAAATAAGTACAATTAATATTTTCAGGAAAACATGGAGAGAAGAGATTAAAGTATGGATAATTTCAACAGACAATTTGAATTTATATGTTTTTAAAAGGCATCAAATGGACATTATGAAAATAAAAGTAAAAGGTCTGAGATTAGTTATTCAGTAAATGGGATTAGCAATAGTTAAGATATTTTTTATTCAAGTATTATGTCTAAAGTGAGATAGAGAGTGTGTGGATGGGGGAGAATGGAAAAACTATAAGAGGCATGTTGAACATTTAAAAAAGTCTAAGATATGTAAGATTGGTCTCTTAGAAGGAAGAGAAAATGACCCAGGAATAATATGGGAAGAAACAATGGCTGAAATTTTTCAAAAACTGATGAGTATCATGTCTATCATAAAAACTGATGAGTATCATGTCTATCATAAAAGCTCAATGAAACCAGGCCAGACAAATATAAAGCAAAGCACATCCAAACATATAGTGGCCAAACTGCTGAAAAACAAAAGCAGAGAGAAAAATCTCAATGACATGGGAGAGGAGGATGTAGCTTCAAAAGAGGACCAATAAGAATTTTAACTGACTCTTCAATAGAAATGATGAAAGCCAAGAGACAATGCAATGAGGAGATAGGAGACACAAAGTGCTAAAAGAATGAAATATCAAACAGATTTCTAAGGCCGGGCGTGGTGGCGCACGCTTGTAATCCCAGTACTTTGGGAGGCGGAGACCGGAGGATCTGGGTTCGCGGCCAGCCTCAGCTCTTGCTCTGTCTCTCTCTCTCCCTTTTTCTCTCTCTCTCTACTTAGTGAGGCCCTCCGCAACCTCGTGAGACCCGGTTTCAAAATAAAGCATAAAAAATAG
>PVJS01005354.1:0-64506 GCA_004027185.1 Glis glis | reverse complement strand
AAAAAAAAAAAAAAAAAAAAAAGAAATCTTCTTTCCGCTAAGTTATGTGGTCAGATATTTAGATTATGGCTGCGAATATTGATGGATACATAAAGCAAATGTTGGCAAATTAGAGAAAATGGTTGGGTAAAAAAGCAGCAAGCTGTTTTCAAAGGTTAGGTTTAGCACACTAACAAGGAAAACTGTAAAAATATAAAACTTGAGAATTATTGACTGTGGGAATAGACTGCAGATTAAAATCTATAGATCCTATGGCTAATAAACTGCCAAAGAGTCAGGATGAAAGAAAGAGTTAAAAAAATTGGAGCAGCAAAATAGGAAAAGGTCGGACTTGAGAGGTAATTTTTCTTCAAATTCTATTCGATACTTCTCAGGTCTCATTTGGAGATCTAACTTAGTCACTGACTTATAAAATATTTAATGCACAGAAAAATTAGGTTCATGATGAATAGTGATAGAAATGAAGATTTCAGTCTGGAGACTAGAAAGTAAATAAGTAATTTAATAATGTTAACGAAGATGTACAAGAGGAGGCAATCAGCAGTTTTCCATCTCCCCTGACAGCAGAACATGGGGACACAGGTGTAGGTCACAAAATAATAGATTTGATCTGTTATGAAATGGATTTTTACATTGATAGTGGTGAATAGATCAAAAATAGATAATAAAATATAGTTTCCGGGAAGTTACAAGGGAAGTGACCCTCTGTGGCTAGGACTACTAACTGATCTTTTTGGAATTAGGACTATGAACTAGATTAGGAATTGGCAAGCTTTTTCTGCAAAAAGCCAAACAGTAAATAATTTAGACTTTGTGGTCCATATGGTCTCTGTAACAGCAAATCAACTCTGCCAGTAGAGTGTGAAAACAGCCATAGACAATATGTAGTTAATGAGTGTGGCTGTATTCCAATAAAACTTTATTGACAAATACAGGCTGTGGCATGGATTTGGTCCATGGGCTGTCATGGACTGACTGCTGGATGAAATGAGTCTATGGATTTTAGAAGTGGAAAAGATAGTGTTGGAGGCAACGTCATCTTCGTTCAGGCCCTTGTCTTGCATCAAGTATTTCCCAGAGCACACCCTGAAGTGAGGGTTTAGGTTCAAGTAATCTATTTGGCAGGTGACTCCAGAGAGTAAGCCTGGGAGTGGGAATGAGATAGGGAAGAGAGGAGAGTTAACACAGGAGTACTGATGAGTGTGGTACTCACATGAGCAAGTGGTGCTCAATTCTTCTGGGAAATCTATCTACACACTGCTGTCTCTCTTTATCTGAAGTCCTTCCCAGGGCTTCCTTCCCCCCAACAATTCTAGCCCATCTGGCTTAGATCAACCATGATTCCCAGACTGGGGAGCAGCCTCAGGTAGAGAGATACAGGACGTCAACAGGCTATATGGGAATTGTTTGCAGGTGACCTCTGGGCTGGCCAAGGAATATTGGTCACTGACTGACATTGTCTTCTACGAGTACTACCTGGACCTTTCTCTGTTCACTCTTCTGAATAGGCTCACTTACGTCCTCAAAGAAGGTTCTGGTTTGCAGCACAATTTCCTTGAAGTAGAAGCTCACGTCTCTGTCCGTGAGCAGCTCCAAGATCTTCTTGAGAGCCTTCAGGCTTTCGCAGACGACTTCGGTGCGAGCCAGGTGATACAGGCCTCTGACGACAGACTCCAACATGATCTGCTTGTGCTTCTTCACCTGTTTTGAAATAAGGTCTCTGAATCTCAAAAACTGTCCTATGCGTATCTGGACGAGGGTCCAAGTCCCCAGAGGAGGAGGCTGAAATTCCATTAGGGTCACACATACTTTGATCCAAGAGCCGTCACTTCAACACGGTATTGGGATTTTCACTGGATTTCTATGCAATTGCCAGGTGTGGGTTAGTAAATAACTATTTTAAAACCACTTACGTGCAGTCTTTCCCCTGGGAACACCTCTTACCTTGTGAGGGGCCCCGGATGCAGTGTTTCCCAGCCCCCGGATGGCCATTTGCCTCAGAATGGCATTGGAGTCCCAGGCACTCTGATCCATGAAGTTCAGCACCTCTCGCAGATTTCCCAGCTTCCACAGGCTTGGCTCTCTCATGAGCTGAAATCAACACTCCTTTCCTTTAGTTACGGGCAGGCTTGGCTTCCCTTCAGAAAGTGCCAAAGGCATTGTAGCTGCAATTCAAGGAAGGGCCTCCCTGCTTGGAGCAGAGGAGGAAGCCTCCAGGTGAACCGGCCGGCCCTGTAGAGGCTCAGCCCTACATCGGACTGAGCACCTGCAGGTCCAGGTCATGTGGTGATGAGAACCAGAATACCACAACAAGAGGGTGTTTCTAGCCTCGGTGGAGAAACGGGGCAGGGAAAATAGAAATTACTGATGATGTTCTTTGGGTTGGCCGGGACAGTCTTTGTGCCAGAGGTGGAAGGGTCGGTAATACTATGATTATTGGTTATGTCTTGTTTTGCCCCTCCCAGCTTTATTTCCTTCCCTTCCCTTCCTGCCCTGGAAGGTTGGTTTCTGCAGATGGAGGGCAGGAGGTGGTCGAGAGAGGTTTTTTTCTTCTTTTTGCTCCCCGTTTAGGTGTCTCTGGCAGGAGCTGTCCCCTCTGCTACTAAAGGTCCCCTCCAAGTCCCTCTTTCCTGGTTTCAGCTCTCACTGAGCTCCAGACCCCGAGAGAAGTGCCCCAGGGGCCCCACTGAGCATGCGTCGATGGCTGCTCTCCCTTGCCTCAGAGAAGAAAGCCGTGCCGGTTATCCGGTAGTTCTCCGAGGAGGAGGTGAGAGAGGAGAGTAGGTATTCCATGATGTCCAGTATGACCCCACGTTGCCAGACAGCCATGCTCCTAAAAAAATGCAAATATGACCAGAAACGTCTTTTTCTGAACAATGGAGGAAATCTTAGTTTCTTTGTTCCTCTGGCAAATTATCTAAAAAGGGATGCTCAATGAAAAGAGCACCACAGCCTAAATTTTGAATTAACCTGCCCAAGTATCCAATTTAAAATGTCCTTTGTCTAAGATGTCCCACTTGAATGGCTGTTATTTTAGGGGAGTGGTGAGTTTGGGGCTCATCCTACTGTCCCTTTCTACCCCCCTGTGCTCTTTCTTCCCTGATATTCTCCCTTCGACTACAGGTCCTGCTGTGTTGCATCTTTGGTTCTTTTCATTTGGCTTTCTCTATTGTATCTGGTTCTAGACTGCCGGCACCTTACCTGGCCAGCGCACACACTCCTATGTGATGGGTGTCAGGACTGCTAAGTAGGGACCATAAATTGTCCCCCTCATCAGATTCTTTGGCAAGGCCTTCTTTCATGGCTTGGGCTTGCAAACATTTTAGAGTTGCAGTTGAGATCCTAAAGGAGACAGTGGGCATCACAAAAGTAAGTCGATCCCATACAGGGAACTGTGAATTCCCGGGTTCCTTCTCCCCGCTCCCCAGGATGCTCTCCCAACCCTGGATTAATGGATGTTGTGTAGGAGAAATACAGGCATCCTTGCTCTCACACACTTTATTCTTGGGGCCAACAGAGACATCCAGATGATCTGAGCCAGTAAATAATGACATAAAATCTTGTCAACCCTCCATGAGAAAAAAACAACCAAACAAAGCAAAGCAAAACAAACCCTGAGAAGGGAAAGTAAAAAATATCACATTTCATTGATTCCAAAATAGCATCTTTGAAATCAGGATGGATCTTGCAGCAGAAGGTGTGTTACGATTGCTGTTGGCTGGAGAGGAGTTGTGATGTGGTTGCTATTGTTTGCGCATTCGCCTGTGCATTCCTGGATTCAGATACAGCTTTCCATACTACTGTCATTCTAGTAAAGTTACATGTGTTATTGGAAGTGCCTGTGTTGAGTGCACATGACATTTAAAATGTCTTTTTTTTTTTTTTGCGGTACCGGGAATTGAACCCAGGGACGTTCTACCTCCGTGCTACACCCCCGGCCCTATTTTTTATACTTTATTTTGAAACCGGGTCTCACGAAGTTGTGGAGGGCCTCACTAAGTAGAGAGAGAGAGAGAGAGAGAGAGAGAGAGAGAGAGAGAAAGAGACAGGGAGAGAGAGAGAGAGAGAGAGAGAGCTGAGGCTGGCCCTAACCCAGATCCTCCGGTCTCCGCCTCCCAAAGTACTGGGATTACAAGTGTGCGCCACCACGCCCGGCTTAAAATGTCTTTTAAAAGGTTGCACCATGACTTGATATTTGAATGAAAAGTTACGCAAAATGTAAGAGAAGCAGAGTGATGCGATATAGCTTAAAGATCTATGACTAATAATCCTCAAAGAGTTCCTTTGGTCAGTATAAAACAAAAAATTAAAAATAAAAAAGCATTGAGTTCTGACTTAATTGAGAATCTTTTTCTGACTTTTCAGTAGTATACAAAATAATGTTGCTTCTTTCAAATTGCTGAAGTTTTAGATTTGATGAAATGTGGGATTTCTTTGTCTTTTTTCCCTAGTGACCTTGAGTATCATAGAATTCCAGCTTTATTAGAGAGATCTCAACAAAGGAAACCAAAGGAAACATAGTGGGCCCTTTGGGGAAGAAATCATAGGTCATGTTACTTATGTGCCTTCTGGGCTGCTACAATGGGTTCTGGCTCAGGGAACAGGAACTATGAGGCCTAGTATCACAGCTTAAGGATGGTAAGGCCTTCTTGTTTCTTCACAAGGATCGGATGCAAGCCAGAAGGTGCAGCCCCTGGCTTCCCAGCCCCTCTTGGAGAGCCTGGCAGCAGGGCGACCTCCCTGCAGGCCACTTACCTGCAGGGGTCTGCGATCTGTTGCCGTTCCCCCTGCTGCATCATGCGGCGCCTGTGGCTCAAGGTGGAAGAGGGCATCTTCTGCCCCAGCGTGCAGCTGACCAGCTTCAGGAGGAGTGTGAACAGCTCTGGGTACAAATCTGCGATAAGGGTTCCCATGGAGATCACTTCATACAAAGCGCAGGCCACCTGAGGGGACAGAGGACTTCTCGGTCATACAGTCTTCTCTTCCTCCAAGCTACTTTCTCCCTGGGCCGATCTTCAAATTTGTTTTCTCCCCAGTGATTGGTTTCCAAGTTGCCTATTCTCATGGTAAAGACACAGGAAAGGAAGTGTTTATTTGTAAACTCCTCAACACAGACTGCGTTTCTCTCTTGGGATGATGTTGGCATCATGCCCGCCAGGTGGCACCAATCATGGAAAATGAAATGCTTTTCAGCATTGGGGTTTTACAACAACAACAACAACAACAACAACATCAACAACAACAGGTGTTTTGGGTATCTTTAAGACTTATTTGGGAATATAGATACATAGATTTTCTTTGGGGCCAATGAGAAATGTGTTTCCCCAAATGATCAGCCACAGATAAAATTAACTGCCATATTTGTCTAATATAAATTGGAGTAGATTTCAAGTTAGGGTATGAGAGGAGAAGTTTGATTAGTGCCACCACACTAGATTCTGGGTGGGAACAGGTTATGGAGGAGGGCCCAGTTCCAGACTCACTGAAATCGCATCCATCCCGGCAATGTCGTCTTCTAACCTGGTCTCCAGTTTGTCTATTAAGGCCCGTATGACTTTACCCCTGGAGGCTGGGTTTTCAGCCAACGCCTTCCACAACGTCTTTGTGTCCCTAGGGTGGGAAGGCAGGACATTGATAGATAAGGCACAACTCCTCCGACTGTGAGCTTTTCCACCTGAGTCATTCTAGAACCACATTATGATTAATCATACTTTCAAGGGCAGATGGACATCCTGCCTCGCCAGGGGATAATAAAGATGTCTTCTTTGATAATCTAGCATTCTGGGCTTGGATTGCTGAGTTTTGTTAATGTTCAGCAATATGGAAACCTCTCACACAGGTGTATTCTAGGCAACTGGGAAGGGGAGGAATATATATGTGTTTTTATTGGATGATAATAATATATATATATTTAAATTTCATTATCATCCAATAAAAACAGAGAAACATTACTCTAGGCAACCAGGAAGGGTAGGAATATTCACTTTCTAATACTCGCTTATTCCTATTATATATATTCCTATTATATATATCTATATATATATCTATATATATATATCATTATCATTCAATAAAAACACTTAGAAAAACATTGTTTGTGATCCAAATACCAATTTTTAAATTGTTGTTCAGGTGAGATGTTTTCAACCTTTGCTACCTTTCTCTCAAATAATAAATCCTTCCCCAATGCCTCATAGGGTGAACTCTGGGGAAGGGGACTAGTTCAATTAGAATCTACCTGTCAAATGGCAGAGGCTTCTGTAAAAGGTTGATAACAACCGCATCCATGTGAAAGCTGGCTATCTGGGAGATGGCTTCTAGCATAAACTGGAAACTTTCCTCCTTTTGTCTGAGAACCGGCATGTGATGGTAAATTGTGCCCAGGATCTCCAATAGCTAAAAAGAAGTCAAATAAAACATGAAGTTGCTATTTTTTCTCTGCGTGAATGACCCAGAGAAGGTACCATGAGCACATTGTGGGTGGGTGGTTGATGAATTTTAAATCATGTTAAAAACAATAATTGATTCTACACGTGGCTTATTTTTCATGCGAGAAGATTATTGGTGAATCAGGCATTTATTATTAGTTCAATTTAATATAATTTAGCAGAAGGGTGCATTATGCCAGGGGCTGTGTTAGGCACTGTGGGGAGATACCACAGATGAAAAAGACAGAGCCCTGCTGCAACAGACGTGTGTGAGCAGATGAGGAATACCAGTCATCTATCCAAAGGGATGTGCCCCAGAAATGATAAGGTCACCCAGAATTAACTGAGTCGTTCTGAGGAGCCTTTGGTCTGGGTCTTAACGGATATGTGGCAATTTCAAGGGATCAGGTAGAGATGGTGGAGGAAGGCATCCTTGTCAGAAAGAACACAGGTAAAGATGTAAAGCAGAAGAACAGGAGAAGTGACAGAGCACAGAGGACTTTAAAGGCAGCGACATTATTCCATATGATAGTATAATGGTGGGTCCATGTCATGATGCACTTGCCAAAACCCATGGAATGCTCGAGACATAGAATGTAGACCCCTGAGCCTTCAAGTCCGTGTGAACTATGGACTCTGGGTGATGAAGACGAGTCAGTGTGGGCTCATGGGTTGTAACACATGTACCACTCTGGAGGGGACGTTGAGAGTGGGGGATGCACAGGAAGTCTCTGCTCAGTTTGTGTGTGTGTGTGTGTGTGTGTGTGTGTGAACCCAGAACTGCTCTAAAAAATGAAGTCTATAAAAAAGGCATGGACATAAGAAAATGTCAGGAATATTTCTTGCATAGGAGACTGGTGTAGTCTGGAGCACAGAGAAAACGGTGGAGATGGAAGGCAGGTGACTGGACAGAAAAGATGAAGCCAGATCCCACAGGGCATTGAAGGCCATTTTTCTGAAATTGTGTTTTCCTCTGTGGGCTGTAGGAGATGAGACAATACATTGGGTGTTTGACCTGGACAAGGGCTTGCATCTATGCTAAAGTAACTTTGCTTCTAGTAGAAATTCCTCTCTCTTATCTTGTATAGACATTTACATTAGGTATTCATTTTAAATATAACATTTTCTCTCAATTATTACTCCTTAATCCTAAATACTCTTAAATAGGATTACCACAGAGTCCCAGCGTAGTGATACTTGGAGAGGATTTAACTCTCCATTAGAAGCCTTTATCTATTATTTGAACAACTCCTCTTCATACTACACATACAAATACATAGGTATTCCATATTTATCAACTTTAAAAAACTTTTTTTTTGGTACTGGGTATTGAACCCAGGGGCCTTCTACCTCCAAGCTATGCCCCTAGTCCTTTTTAAATTATTTTTGTTTTGAAAAAGGATCTAAGTTGCTGAAAATCTTGCTAAGTTGCTGAGGCTGGTCTTGAACCTGCGATTCTCCTGTCTCAGCCTCCCAAGTCCTGGGATTACAGGCGTGAGCCACCACACGCAGCTTCATATTTGATTCTCCCATGTCTAGCTTAGTGTGTTCTACATAGTATGTGCTCAATAAATGTTTTTAAAATGACTTATTGGAAAGTAATTAGCACAGGGGTAATTTCTAACATCCTTACACAAAAGCTATGCTTTGGAGAATTTTTAAATCGAGAGTGGCCAACTCTGAGATAAGGGGACGAGAACATCTTTCTCTTTTCCCCCTTGAGATGCCTTCATTTAGTGAAAGTTTCATTACTCATTAATCTTTGAATAGCTTGTATTCTGTCTCTGACTTCGGGAGACAGTAGAGAGGTATCTTTTTTTGGAGCTTTTAACCAAACTTTCTGAACTTAAATTCTGTTTATTCTGCTTAACTCTCCAGTTGGGAGGAAGGATTGAGGACTTCTCCCCATCCCACTGTCAGCTTGCTTAGCAGACAATACACCCTACAGCATGTGCAAAAAAAGTGTGAAGAGTGGCAGTGGGGTGAGGAGCCCTCCTGGCCCCTGGTGGCCACCTCAAGGGTCTACCTGGCCACCCTTGTCCTCGAAGTTCTAAAAACCCAGTTTCCCATTATTCAAATGATCTTGGTTCGGGGTCACTTCCTCTGGCCAGGGTGGGATAGTCTTGAAGGTTTTTATGATCAAAGACTGGAGAGGCAACTGAGCCAGGACTCCACAGGAGCCTGGCAGCACACATCTTGGGTCTGTGCTTAGGCTTCTCGGGGCTGTGCCTGCTGCCTGTCGGAGGGCAGACTGAGGTCCAGAGTCCTGCTCTATTGTGCACTGGCTGTTGGCTCACCTGGTCTTCCATAGCAGCTCCGTGCTCTTTCAGGGTGGCAATCATCCATATGCCACAGGCCTTTGTGCACATGGGGCTCAGGCTTTCCAGACCATCCAGCGTTTCCTCCAAGAACATCTGAATGTCTTCACTTGGAATGAACTTACAGACGAGCTGAAAATGCACCCAGAAAGACTCAGGTCATCCAACACCTCACTTTATGTCTGGATACCTACAAAATGCTACTATTGTTTGTTGGAGGATATTAGAAACCACTGGGCTTTCCAAACAGTGAGTACATGATTGAGACCACTGAGACTAGAGAGAATACTAAAATAAGATATAGGCATGACCTTTTAACTCTTAGTAAACTTTCCCTGGGGCTGCCTTCCTAGCATTCCATATTTATTTGGATCTCAAGGCCGTGGAAGCGATTTCTTCTCCTAAATCTAAACTTATAGCATATGACATGAAGGGGAAATACTGCGTATTATTTATGTAGCAATTTTATATTATAAAGTACTTTCACAAACATTTCATATATCACAGAAATATGTCTCGAGTTTGTCCCAAAATAGCTAAGCCTTGAGAATTCAGGAAAATCGATCACATGTACTGGGTGCAATGCAGAATACTCAGGTGGTGACATTATCCATATGGAGTAGGGATTATTATGGCCCTGGTTTTTTTTTTTTTCTCTTCCATGTTTCAACATTATGAACAGTCAATAAAAGTTCAAGAAAATAAAAATAGCGTTGTGTGAACATGATTGTGTATATCTGGGTATACACAATATACAGATATACACAATCATGATTGTGTATATCTGTGTTAATGAAAAGAGGGTGGGCAGGCAGGCTCAAGTTGGCAATATGAATGAGTTCCAGGAGCAGTATGTGGGGCTTTTTTTTTTTTTTGGTATTGAACCCAGGGGTGTTTTTACCCCCAAACTACACACTCAGCCCTTTTTATTTTTTTATTTTGAAACAGGGTCTCCTTAAGTTGCTGAGGGTCTAAGTGGCTGAGGTTGACCTTGAACCTGCGATCTTCCTGTCTCAGCCTCCCAAGTATTGGGATTCCAGGTGTGCGCTGCCACACACTGCTAGTATGTGGAGCTTTAACTAAGCAAGGTGGTAATGATCACGGACATGAGAATGTATCTATTCACAAGTGACATGCCCCTGCCTTAGGTGGTCTGCAGATGAAGTTCTGTTGAGAAGAAATGAGCTCCTTTCTGTGAAAAGTTGCTCATGGCAGCCATTCTCTGAGTTATCATGGTTCCAAGATGAAAGGTCTTGACTACTGCTTGATGCTGTCTCCTCCAGCAAGCTTCTCTCCCTCACTCTATCTTGTTTCTCATTGTCTCTGCTGCTGCCATCTTGGTTCAAGTTACCTCATCCAACACCTGGATTCTCATAGTTTCCTCCAAAGTGACACCACTCATCTTGCCCTTACTGGCCTACATCCTCATCCCCCACAGCAGCCAATGTGACCCTTCAGAAACAAAAGTCTGACCTCCTCTCAGAACCACCGCTAGCCCACAGAGGCCTCTGCAAATCAGGAAAATGTCTCCTATGCTTGAGCGATTTCACTTCCCTCTGTAAGCGTGTTGTCCTAATGGACTGATTTTATTGGATAGTTATTGTCATTTGTGGAAAATAAATTTCCATACACACATTCTGGATGATGCTGTCTTACATGAGAGTGGTTCATACATTTCACACCTGGCACAACTGTACATAGCAGCCCTGACTCCTCTCTCAAAACCCTCGATTGGCCTTTGAGTTCAATAGGGGTAAAAACCAATGTCCTGACTAAGGCCTGGAAAGCCCCTGAATTGGCCCTTGGATTTCATTGCTCACTTCCTTCTCCACCTCAGGCCTTTGTCCTTGCTGTCTGCCTGGGCCTGGAATGCCCTTTTCCCAGATGTGCCCATGGTTTTCTCTCTCAGAGTGGCCTTCTCTAGAGGATCATTTCTTCCCTATTCCCTATTCTCTTCCTTGAGTTTATGTTTCTCAATATCATTATCTGATATTATTTTTAGACTCCCTTTACTAGGATGTAATCTCAGTGACAGTGAGGATTTTGGCTTTTCTACCCTTAGAGCCTAGAATAGAACCTGGCACAAGCTAGGTGCTCAGGAGATAGGCGGTGGATGAATGAATGATTGAATGAATGACTGAACTGATTGCCAGTCCTCACAATAATTGAGAAGTAAGCTGTGGTCTTTTCTGTTGTTGGGAAGAAGAGGAGGAGAAGGAAGAAGAGAAACTGAACTTCAAGCAGTGCACACAGAGTGCCTCTGATTGACTCCGAAGCCCTTGTTCCTTCCACTCCATTTCATACCCTGGGGAATGTCATGGGGAAACATGCTAATTCTGAGGGGTCCTTGGCTTCCATGATGAATAAGAATTTCAACACGTGCCATCAGAAAAAGGCAAAGGTTTTAATTAACTTAAAAAGGTGGGGATACAGGTTGGGGGTTAACTAAGAAAGGCGGGGATACAGGTTGGGGGTCATCTAAGAAAGGGAGAGCGAGTCTCCCTGCGCACGTCCATCCATCCAGGTAAGCAAGAGGGCGTCCGTGTGCTTTCGCAGTTCTTTTATAGGAGGGGGTAGGTAGGGTCGCACAGTAGAGGGCAGGACTTCCTCTTAGTCCCATTTCCCTGGCAACAGATAGGCAGTGGGGGTCTGTCCTTTGTCCTCTTTACCCATCCTATTTACATTAAGCATCTCAGGTGTGGAGAGGAGCCATTTGGATTAAGGGTGTGGACTCATTAAGGCTTCTGCCTGACTGAACACATCCTATAGGGTGGAGTTAGATTATGAACTTTCAAAAATTTAAATCTCTATTTTCCCAGTGTCTCCTTTCTGCCTAATATTTCTATCTTTTCTATTCTACCTCATCAGGAAGACCTCTTGGTTTACAAAGTTTCCCACAGTATGATATGATCAGTAGCAGTGCTTAGTAGGCACATGTGCCCAAAGTTATTAAATGACAGGACAACAGGTCTTTCATTTAGCTCGAACGTCTCAACCGTTGCCTTCCTCTGCAGTGTGGAACCCAAAGCTTTGTCACTTGGAAATTAACCCAGAATCATCTCTAGATCCCTTGTCCCGCCTTCCACATTTGTTACCTTAGCTATTTTAGAAGAGAGCTTGATCTGGATCTGCACATCATCGCACTCCAGCCCTTCCTGTAAACCCTGCAGCCTCTCCACTTCCAGGTGAATGCCTGTGGTCAACAGAGGGGGAACTATGTAAGAGTCCAAAGACCCGACGCCAGCTCCTTGTACCCAGCAGGTGTTTAATAATACATGCCCTTTCTCTCCGTCTACCATGCTTATTTGATCAAATAAGGAAAAAGAGTTAATGTTAATTACAAAGTGTGAGATTTCTTGTTAAGACAGCTACAGGACAAATAGGTATAACAATAATAGAATTAAAATTTATTTATTTTTTTCCTGTGATTTCCCTTTCTGGCATGTTTGTTCTTTTACTGGAAGAAAAACATTAACACTTCCTTAATTCCTTTTTCCTGGGATGGTAAAAGGATATATACCTAATGAATTATCTTTCCATATTCTAAGGGACTTTCATATCTATTCCAACTCTGATGAATAGACTTTTTTCTTTTGGACTGACTGCCAACCTTATCACCCTCAACTAGAACCCAGCTTTTGGCTTTAATACACTTTTGGTTTTTGGTGCTAGGGATCAAACCCAGGGCTTTGTGCATGCTGGGAAGTACTTTACCATTGAGCTACATCCCCAGCCCTATACACTTTTCTTATGTGACTCTTAAGAATTGTAAAATAGTAGAAGGGGATTAAGAGAGGGAGGTGGGGGGAGAGGAGATTTGATGAAGGTTAACAGTTCAAATAAATGCTATGTACATATATAATGAAATTACCAACACTAATTTCAATAAAATGTATGGGGAGGAGGAGGGAGCAGGGTGGGTTCCGGAGGGAAGCTCACCCACTGCTGTGAGCATGTTTGTTTCTATCACTCTGAACCTCATTAGGATGTATAATTACAATGCACCAATAAATGTAGATATGAAAAAGAACTGTAATATTTCTGTGACTCCAGCATCATAATGGTGCTTGGAGCATGGAACGGAAAGGTGCTCAATATTGTGAAAAGATATGACTTGTTTCAAATCCAAGAATGACCAGCGAGCATAGGTATAAGATGGCATTAAGCCTGGACCCAGTCTTCCTGGCTGCACCTGGTCTCCACAGGACTGTGTGTGCACAATGTAGGGTTGTCATTGGTAAAACATCTGCTGATTTAACGTGCACAGGAGGCCTGAAATGGAAGTTTTAAAATTCCTTATATTTTCTATTATTAACAGTTATTCACATACACTCAGGGAACAGGAGGAGGTCCTGATATGTAAGCTGGTAAAACCTCCACAAAATTTTCTCTCTTAGAGAACTTGGAAGGTTGCTTAGCACCATAGTAATAGTGCAGTTTTCTCGGAAGAACATCATGTGATAGAGGAAGCATTGCTAATATGCCCAATCGCTCAGTCACTTAAATCAGATACTTTCAAAACATTTTACCTATTTTAATTAATCTTTAAAATATTTCCATACTATTCTACAAACAAACAAACAAACAAACAAACAAACAAACAAACAACAGCTGGGTGTGGTGGCACACACTTGTAATCCCAGTACTTGTGAGACTGAGACAGGAGGATTGCAGTAATTTAGGGAGACTCTTTTTCAAAATAAAAAAAGGGCTGGGGGTGTAGCTCGGAGGTAGAATGCCCCTGGGTTCCATCCCCAGTACCACAAACAAACAAACAAACAAACACAAAATAAACAAACAAAAGAAACCCAGGAAAACAGGGCCATTGAGAAAAAAATATGACTTGCTTCAAATCCAAGAGAGAGACAAATTCTGTGCTGTAAGTATTAGAACTGAGAAATGGCAAATTAAGAGGAAGCAGGGAGAGGGAGGAGAGTCACAAGAGGAGAGAAAGGAGAGAGACTCAGACGCACAAGGAGAAGACAGCATCTCCCACCTCCCCCTCACCTTTGATACAGAACAGGGCAATTGTGGCGCTGGTGGCCGCCTGCCGGATGGTGGGCAGGGTGTCACAGGAGTGAGGAGCCAGGAGCCCGAGGAGCGCACCGATTCTGAAGCTCTCTGGGGCCTGCAGGATAAAGGATACCCCAACCATTTAAGGCTTAGTGATATCCCAGGATATTTCCCACACTGGATCTCAAGGCCCTTAGTTTCTCTGCAGGTCTTTAGCTTGACTTATTTTTTTTTGGTCTTTTTTTTTTTTTTGTCTTTTTGGCACTGGGGATCGAACCCAGGGCGTTGCGCTTATAAAGCGAGCGCTTTGCCACTGAGCTACATCCCAGCCCTCTGCAGGTCTTTAGAATGAAATGGAATCATGAATTTTCCCCAAGAAAGATCCTGCCCCTTTAAGGGCTGTGGAAGAGTGAGCCAACAGGTGTGCAAGGACAGGGGGATGATGACCCGCCTCCAGTGTGCTGGCCACGCTCCGGAGGTGCAGACCCCACTCAGGCGGCCCTCTGGAAAGCCTTGCACTCTGGGGCCCGAGATCCATCAGGTAGGAGTTTTGGATTCAAGAGGCCTCAGACCCCCCTGTGGTTTCTAGGGGATCACTCACCTCAACATCACTTGTCAGCACTCTTGCGGCCACCTGGAAGGCTCTTTCTCTTTCCCACTCTTTCTGTGAAACAAGCCACATTCGGAGAAGCTGTTGGTCAAAGAATAAAGGTCCTTTCCTTAGTATTCCTCGTGTCTGTGTAGTCTCACTCTCTCCCTCACTGTCCCTCTCTCCCTCTGCCTCTTCTGGAGCGAGGTGCCCATCTCCCCATAAACGATGTTTGGGAGGACAGGCCCTGCAGACTGGGTAAGTGGGTCAGGCTGGATGTCTTCCATGGAGAGGAGATGGAGTTTGGTGTGGCACATGGAGGGGCTGGTTAGGGAGTAGGGGACTCAGTTAAACGGTGGCCCTACTCACGTTAAACATTTCCTGACAGTTTTCTGCCTCTGTCTCATCCCATATTATGGTCCTCAGAAGCTTCCCCAGAGCCTCCATAGATCGTTCATGGAGAAACTGAAATCAAATGTGAGGGGGAGTGGGACTCAGGCTGCGCGCGAGAGGAAAGTCCTCCTACAGCTTGTCTTTCTGTTCAGTCCTCACTGCTACGTACGTTGATGTGCTCCTTGTCCTTGTCCGTCTCGCCCTCGTTTACGAGTGTTTCCAGAGGGGGAAGGGGCAGCAGCTTGCGGATATTCTCTTCAAGAATATTAATGTGGTCATTTAGTGAGAGCCGCGGCTTCAGTTTACTGAAACGAGAACCACCATGGTTACAAGCAGAACCTACCTGGCAGAGTTCCCAAGACCTGTCAATCAACTCCCAATACGTGACAGATGTGTCACATGTTCTGAAATGTTGGGGTGTTGAAGGAGTTGGTGACAGGAGCAGGAAGAGATGGGTGACACAGAATCAGACTGCACGAGTGCATAAGTGAACAAATGATACTGGAATCTTCTTTCTCGCCATTCCTTCTTTCAGACATTTACCATAGACATCACAAGGATAAGAACCAAACTTGGGCCGGGCGTGGCGGCGCACGCTTGTAATCCCAGTACTTTGGGAGGCGGAGACCGGAGGATCCGGGTTCGCAGCCAGCCTCAGCTCTCTTGTGCTCTTTCTCTCTCTCTCTCTCTCTCTCTCTCTCTCTCTACCTAGTGAGGCCCTCCGCAACTTCGTGAGACCCGGTTTCAAAATAAAGTATAAAAAAATAGGGCCGGGGGCGTAGCGCGGAGGTAGAACGCCCCTGCGTTCAATCCCCGGTACCGCAAAAAAAAAAAAAAAAAAAAAGAACCAAACTTGGCAAGACATGGGAAAATGCAAATGTTCCATAAACATAACAAAACCCCATTTCTTATTAAATAAATGTAAAAAGGCAGTAAGATGCCACTTGTCAGCCACCACATTAGCAAAGAAATAAAAAATGATGATGCAATCAGGACAGTGTAAAAAGGTTGTCTCAGAGAGCAGTCTAACTGGGAAATGTCCCCTTAGAGTCCTGTCATCTTGATTGTCTGACTGACTGTGTTTTTGAAAAATCAACCTACTGAGGAAAAATATATGAACAGTGAGCTGTATCCATTTGAGGTGTCCAATTTAACAAATTTTGATTCATGCATGTACCCATAAAAACCCACTAAAATTAATATAGAATTTTTTTTGCGGTACCGGGGATTGAACCCAGGGGTGTTCTACTTCCGAGCTACACCCCCGGCCCTATTTTTTATCCTTTATTTTAAAACCATGTCTCACAAAGTTGCGGAGGGCCTCCCTAAGTAGCCGAGGCTGGCCGCGAACCTGGATCCTCCATTCTCTGCCTCCCAAGTACTGGGATTACAAGTGTGCGCCACCACGCCCAGCTAATATAGAATTTTATCATCCCCAAGTTTTTTTCATACCCTTTTGCAGTTCATCTTTTCCTCCATGTTGGCCCCAGGCAGCCACTAATTTGCTTTTTGTCATTAGAGATCAGTTTTCAAGTTCTGCAGCTGCCTTGTCTAAGTGAGGGTAGCAGCAAGCCACAGGTAGCTGTTGAACACCTGAGTTGTGGGTGGTCTGAAGTACCATGTGAGATCAGTATGAAGCTGGCTGGGTTCTGAAGATTTAGAATCAAGAGTACTATGGAATTTTAGCAGGGTGTGGTGGTGCACGCTTGTAATCCCAGTACTTGGGAGGCTGAGACCGGAGGACCCGGGTTCGCAGCCAGCCTCAGCTACTTAGTGAGTGAGGCCTGCCACAACTTAGTGAGACCCTGTTTCAAAATAAAGAATAAAAAAAAAAATAGGGCTGGAGGTGTAGCTTGGAGGTAGAATGCCCCTGGGTTCAATCCCTAGTACCGTAAAAAAAAAAAAAAAGAGTACTGTAGAATTTTTATGTTGAATACAAGTTAAAATTATAATGAATATATTGGATTTGGTGAAAAAACATATTATTAAATTAATTTAACTTGTTTCTTCTAAAAAAACTTTTACTAGGCAATTTTAAATGGCATGTATAACTTGCATTATATTTCCACTTGACAACACTGCTCTAGGGCCGAGCTTATTTCTTAATTCATCCTCAAGATTTATTTGTTTGAGATTTCTACAAATCTTTCTCATCTTTATTAATATGACAACCTATGCTTCCCCTTATCTTGCCTCTCATCACATTTTGGAGAAATTATGTGGGTGATTTTTGCATCTATTTTCCCTGCTAGGCAAAAACTCCTTCAGGGCAGAGCCATACTTTATTTTTCATTGGTCTTTTAGATACTAACTCAATGACTGATGTGACATGCGTGCCACTTAATAATATTTATTGGAAAAAATGTCAACTATCATACTTAAATGTTCAGAACACACTTTTTTGCACAAAGGTGTTCACCAAAGTATTTTATTATTTTTCAAAATAAGCAGCAATTAAATATGATAATAGGAAACTGGGTAAGATGAGGCATATTTATATAATAAACTATTAGGTAAATACATTAAAAATGATATTTATTACTTCATCATAATAAATGCCATATATTAAAGTCTATAGGTAACATCATACTCAATGGTGAAAGTCTAAAACTTTCCCTCTACATCAGGAACAAAATATAGATGTCACTTTTTACTTTTTTTTTTTGCAGTACTGGGGATTGAACCCAGGGGCATTCTACCTCCGGGCTACACCCCCCAGCCCTATTTTTTATTCTTTATTTTGAAATAGGGTCTCACTAAGTTGTGGAGGGCCTCACTAAGTAGCTGAGGCTAGCCACGAACTTGTGATCCTCCTGTCTCAGCCTCCCAAGTACTGGGATTACAAGCGTGGGCCAGCATGCCCAGCTACTTTTTACTTCTATTTAACATAGTACTGGAAGTTCTACTCAGAGCAATTAGTCAATTAGCAAGAAGAGAAAAAAAGCCTGGTGCCGTAGTACATGCCTATAATCCTAGTACTTGGGAAGCTGAGACAGGAAGATTGTAGGTTGGAGGATAGCCTCAGCAATTTAGTAAGACCCTGCTTCAAAATAAAAAATAAAGTAGGGCCACGGTGTAGCTCAGAGGTAGAATGTACTGAATTCACTCCCCAGTAAAACAGACACACACACACACACACACACACACACACACACACACACGTATTCAGATTGAAAAGGAAGAAGCAAAACTATCCCTGTTTTTTATGCAGAAAATCCTAATGACTAGAACTGTTATAGTTTGTATTTAAAATGTTCCCCCAAACCTCATGTGTTGGCATTGCAGGCAGTTTTGGAGGTGGGAAAAGTCAGAGAAGGTGGGTTGCTGGGGGCGTGGCTTTGGGGACTGTGCCAGTCCCTGCCTCCCTGACTCTGCAGTGAGGGAGGCTTTTCCCCCTCCACAATGCCCTAAAGCCCTGCTGCCACGCCATTCTGCCACCACAAGCCAGCTGACCGTGGACTGACCTCTAAAATCTCCAAACCCTCTGAAACCATGAGTCCTACATAAACCTTTCTTCCTCTAAGTTGGGCTCGTCAGGTATTTTGGTCATAGCAACAAAAAAACTGCCTAAAGCAAGAACTAAAAAATGAATTTGGCATAGTTGCAGGATACAATCAACACAAAACTTCCTTTCATTTCTGTACACTAATAGTGAATAATTCCCAAAGGAAATTATCAATGTCAAACAATAGCATCAGCATCAAAAAGAATAAAATACTGAGGAATAAAATTAACTTAAGAAAACTAACACATTTTTGAAAGAAATTAAAGAACTCAGATGTTGCGGACCTTGTTAATCATCAGCTTTGAGGTCACCTCGGCCCTGCTTGGGAGGGGCACAAACTGCCCACCCAAGTGGAGATTTCTGCACGCAGACAAATCTCCAAGGACCAAATGAAACCAATAAGCAAAGACCCTGACAACTTCCTTGTTTACCCTTTCCTTCCCTGATTCATCTGTGGCTACCTTGATGTTTTTCCCTGACTCACCCCATGACTGCTTTGCTATCTCCTATGATTAATAATGTCTTACAATGTTTTGGTTCTAATTCTCAATTAAAGTAAGACATTGGTGGAAGGAAGGTAAGAGAGATAGATATTGATCTCCTCTCCAGTCCCCTCAGATGTCTTGTCATTTTGACTCCATTGTCATTCATGTGAGAGACTTCTCATCATCAATCAACATCAACACCATCTGCTCCACTCAGAGACTTGGGAAGCTGAGACGGGAGGATCATCAGATCAAGGCCAGCCATGACAACTTAGTGAGACCCTGTCTGAAAATAAAAAATAAAAAGAGCTGGGGATATAGCTCAGTGGTAGAGTTCCCCTGGGTTCTATCCTCAGTACCACACCAAAAAAAAAAAATTAAAATTAAAGAAGACACAAATAAGTGGAAAGACATCCTGTGTTCATGAACTAGAAGATTTAATATTGTTAAGGTGATTAAATCTTAGTGTTGGGATCAGATTTACACATTTAATGTAATTACTAATTACTTTCAAAATACCAACAGCATTTTTTTTTGCAGAAATAGAAAAATCCATTCTGAAATGAGTATGGAATCTGAAGGGACCCCATGTAGCCAAAACTTATTGCAAAGCCATAGTAATCAAAACAGTGTGGTACTTGGCATAAAGATTGACACATAGATCAAGAAAATAGAATAGAGAGCCAGAACATAAACCCTCATATAAATGGTTAAATGATTTTTGACAAGTATGCCAAGACTATTCAAAGGGGAAAAGGACAATCTTTACTTTTTAGCTTTAAATATATTTTATCATGTGTATTTAAAGTATACAACCTGGTGCTATGAGATCTATTTTATTTTATTTATTTTTTGCGGTACTGGGGATTGAACCCAGGGGCATTCTACCTCTGAACTACACCCCCAGCCCTATTTTTTATTCTTTATTTTGAAACAGGGTCTCACTAAGTTGCGAAGGGCCTCACTAAATAGCTGAGGCTGGCCATGAACCCGGATCCTCCTGTCTCAGCCTCCCAAGTACTGGGATTACAAGCGTGAGTCACCACGCCCGGCTGAGATCTATTTTAAAATGGCCACTAGAGAGAAACAAACTGACATATCCATTATCTTATATAGTTATCCACCCCTGCCCCCCACCCCTATTCCTATTATGGCAAGAACAACTATATTCATGAAGCCAAAATTCTTCATATAATAGTATGATATTATTAACATACGTTAATGTTGTACATTATGTTTTTTGGCTTATTCATCCTATATATCTGCTACTTTGTATTCTTTCATCTAAATCTACCAATTTCCCTCCCCTCCACCTTGTCCCTATTAATAATTGTCTTATTTTCTCTGTATATTTCACTTTTTTCTTTAGATTCCACACATAGTGAGATCATGCAATATATTTTTTTGCTGTGCCTGGCTTATTTTACTTAACATAATGTTCTCCAGTTTTATTCATATTATGACAAATGGCAAGATATTTTCAATTTTAAAAGGTGAAAAATATTCCAATATATATGCCCTCCACAGTTTTTTGTCCATTCATTCATCGATAAACACTTAGGTTATTTCTGTGCTGTTACTATTGTGAATGGTGCTGTGATGAATAGGAAGCCAGATACCTTCACAAGGTTTCATTTCCTTTGGACATATACCCAGGAGAGGGATGGCCCGGTCATATTTTAATTCTATTTTTCATTTTCTATCAAAACTTCTACACTGTTTTCCCTAATAGAAGCACCAATACATTCCCACCAGTAGTGTACAAAGTACAAGGATTTCTTTTTCTCCATATCTTCGTCAACACTTGTTTCTTATTTTTTTGGTAATAGGTAACCTAATGGGTGTGAGGTGATATAATGGTTTTGATTTGCATTTCCTTGATGATTAGTGATGTTGAGCAGGTTTATGTATAACTGTTGGACATTTTTCTGACTTTTCTTGTGAAATGTTTGTTCAGGTCCTGGCCCATTTTCTTTCTTTTTTTTTTTTGGTGCTGGGGATTGAACCCGAGGACATTCTACCTCCAAGTAATACCTTGAGCCCTATTTTTATTTTTTATTTTGAAACAGGGTTTCAGTAAGTTGCTGAGTACCTTGCTAAGTGCTGAGGCTGGCTTTGAACCTGTGATCTTCCTGTCTAGCCTCCCAAGTACTGGGATTACAGGCATGCGTAACCATGCCTGGCCTGCCCATTTTTAAGAGTGAGTTATATGTTTGTGGATTTTTTTTTTTTGCTATTGAATTGTATGAGTTCTTTATATATTTTGGATACTAAGCCTTTATCAGATATATGTTTTACAAATATTTTCCCCAGTCCATATGCCTTTTTATGTTGTTGACTACTTTTGCAGTGCAGAAGCCAACAGTTGTTGCTGGAAAAATTAGATGCAAAAGAATGAAGTCATATGCTTACATTATACCATATACAAAAATCAACCCACAATGGATCAAAGATCTAAATATAAGAGCTAGAACTATCGAACTTTAAGGCAAAATACAGGGGAAAAACTTTATGACATTGGATTTGTCAATGTTTTAATTTTTCATACTGGGGATTAAATCCATGGGCACTCTACCACTGAGCTACATCCTCAGGTGCTCCCCCCTTTAAATTTTGAAACAAGGTCTCATTAAGTTGCTCAGGCTGGCCTTAAACTTGTGATCCTCCTGCCTCAGCCTCCTAAGTAGGTGGGGTTACAAGTGTGTACTACTGCGCTCAGCTTTGGGATTACAAAAGTGTACCACTGTGCTCAGCTTGTCAATGTTTTCTTGAGCATGATACCAAAAGCACAAGCAACAAAAGCAAATTAGATAAATGTAAAAACTTCTATGCATCAAAGGACACTGCATAAAAAGGCAACCTATGGAATGGGAGGAAACATTTACAGACCATATATTTGATAAGGGGTTAATTTCCAGAATATATAAAGAACTTCTCTAACAATAATAACAAAACAACTTGATTTAAAAAAAGGGCGCAGGACTTGAATAGACATTTATCTAAAGAAGATAGACAAATGGCCACAAACCCATGAAATGATGCTCAGTATCACTAGTCATAAGGGAAATGCAACTCATAACCACAAAGAGCTACTACCTCATACCCTTTAGGATAGCTACTATTAAAGACACCAGAAAATAGCAAGTGTTGATGAAGATTTGGAGAAGTTTGGAGTCTTGTGCACTGTTGGTGGGAAAAGAAAATGATATCGCTGCCATGGAAAACAATATGGTGCCTCCTCAAAAATTAAATATAGGATTATTACAATCCAGCAATTCTACTGGGTATATGCCCCAAAGAACTGAAGGTAGGGTCTTGAAGAGACGTGTGTACACTCATGTCCATAATAGCATTATTCACTATACCTAAGGGGTGGAAGCAACGCAAGTGCTCATCAACAGATGAGTGTATAATAATGTGGTATGTATTTAAGATGAAACATTGCTCATCCTTAAAAAGGGATTGAAATTCTGATATACACCATAGCATGGATGAATCTTCAAGACATACACTAAGTGAAGAAGCCAGTCACATAAAGATAAATGCTGTGTGATTTTACTTATATGAGGTATCTAGAGGAAACAAATTCAGAGACGGAAAATAGGATGGTGATTGCCAGTTACTGGCAGGCGGAGAGAATGAGGAGTCGATGGTACAGAGTTCCAGTTTTACGAGATAAAAGGAACTCTGGAGATTGGTTGTATAACAATGGGAATGTGTTTAACACTACCAAACTGTACACTTAAAGATGACTGAAATAATACATTTCATGTTGTATATTTACTATGATTACACATAAACAAAAAATTTAAAAGGGAAAAATGATATTTGTGAAGAATTGATCACAATGTGGGCATACAGGAGATAAAGTGAGAAAAAGAAGAATGAAAAATCATATGCAGTTGGATCTGAACTAATGTGATAAAAAGGGATAACTAGAAATAAAGACTGGAAAAGGCATGTCAAAATGCTGACAATAGGGGGTTATGGGTGATCTTCATTATTTTTAAAAATGTTCTATAGTTTCTGAATTTTAACAGTATTTTAATATGATTTTAAAAACTTGTTTAAAATTATTTTCTCCTCCAGGTTTATTGCTGCTAACCAGAATGTAATTAGGGCTTTCATAAGTTCTTAATGGGAAGATTAAAATTTGCCCACAGGCTAAGATCTTGGAAGAGAAGTTTCCTTTTGCACAGAAATTTCAGTCTCATATGACAATAAATATGATTCCTCTGAGTAGCTCTTTGTCCTTGCTAGTCATCAAATGATCAATTTCTCGGCCAGTTTGGTAAGTCTTTGGAAGGAGAAAAAGCTCCTATTTGAAAACCCCATTAATGAGTTGTGCTCACTTTGGGGTGGGTGTGCTGGAGTCTACACTGATAGATAAATCAGTTGGTCAGGAAGGGGTGGAGGAGAAATACTTTTTCAATGAGAATAAACAAAAAATTCTTTACCTTAGGTATCTGAGGGCGATTAAGGCTTTCCACCGAACAGGGCTAGCTAAGGAATCCAGGGGCTCATCCCTCACGAAGTCCTGCAACACAGACCGGGAAGGGAAATGTTTCAGAGAGGCTCAAGGGGATTTCCTAGGTGCCACTCCAACCTCACGAGCATCTTGGGTGCCTTGAGTCAGAAAGATGGCTGAGATCTGTTACGTGGGCCTGGCGAGTTCTCCCCATTTTCAAATGGACTGCTTAGGCCCTTCCTCCTTCCTTCTCCACATGCTCACCAGCATGTAACCGATCAGCATCTCCTTGTAGGAAAACTGGAACCTCGGATCCCCAGCATCTTGGACAGCAATGCCAATCTCAGTAATGCTTCTGGTGAAACTCATTTGCAGATCCATGTCCTAAAGCCAAATGGGTGACAGTGCAAGCCAAGGTCCTAGGCTACACAGCCGCGTCTATAAACGCACGGCGGAGGGCCGAAATAAATGCCCAGATGGGAACAAGAATCTTTGTTTCCTCCGTCATCTCTACCCAGCCTAGGATCTACATTGCATGGAAGTTGGGAAAAAAAGGTCAGTCTCTGCCCCCACCACCCACCATAGATTGACGTTTCCCTGGTACAGTGGCTTTCAAACTTTTTTGACCATGAGCCACAGTAGGAAAGCATTTCCCATTCTATCTAGGACTTACTTGCACAAAATATATCTAATATATAACTGAAACAAAAGTTTAATAATCTAGGACTTACTTGCACAAAATATATCTAATATATAACTGAAACAAACGTTTAATAAAAGTTTCTATATGCAATGTATTCTTCTACTTTCTCTGTTACTTTATTTCATTACTTTTTTTTTCTGTTTGTGACCCATTAACTTGATTTCATGGTCTACTGGTGGGTCACAACCCACAGTTTGAAAGACACTGCTCTAGTTTACAGGTCAACTTACAAATTACCTGGAACCAGAATATAGCACCTCGTTGGGTCCTAGGTTAGGCTTATTGTCCTGGGCTTCAGTATTGAATTAATTACTTATATATTGGGATCTTTCCACTGGGATTAAATGAATAGGATCTATGCTTGGCATACTTCAAGGAAGCATGATCAATCGATCTATCTCATACCTTATTCACCACCGACAGGCCCAACACCTGAAAAATTAAAAGCAGAAGCAGATACTCAGTGAGCAGCAGAGACACCCCAGCCCAAAAGTAGCCCCCCATCATCCTGAAGGGCAACAGCGAGGGAGCGGGTGTCGCTAAGGTGGGCGCGGGGCTGTTCACTTCCTCCTGCATCGCGCACTGGCCCGTAAATCATGATTAGGCTACAGCGGGGAGAATGAAGACTGCAAACCTTTGGGTTTCAGGCTTCACGACCGGTGTAAAGAGGCTCTCACTGAATTTGGTAAGAAAAAAGGGGGAATGTCTTTTGGAGTAAAAGAAGTGCAGTGGAAAGTTAGAAGATCAAGCACAGGGCAGCTGACTCTGGAACTCAGAGTGCAGTCAGATCTGCCGCAACGCCTGTGCAATGAAAGTGCAACGAGATTGACAATTAGGAATACTTCCGAAGTATGTGCCAACTTCACATCTGCTAATATGTAGTTTCGTCTGTGAGAGGAAAAGGGCGCAGTTGATCTGAGCCCTGTCTGGATACACAAGGCGCGAAGGCGCACACCCCTCAGACAGCTGCCTGGGTTCAGGGTGTGCTGGGAGCCACCCACCCAAGTCTGCTGTTGCAGCTGCCCACTGGACTTCAGATGACCCTCCTTGCCTCCGCTGTTTCATAACTCAACATCTAAAACTGACTTCAGGGTAAAATGCCATATTTTCTCATATTCCATATTTTTGCATTTTTATTTTTTAAAAATTAGGTTTCTATCTTACTTTTCATGTGCCTCTGATGGAAGTTTTGAGTGTTGTCCCCCATCATTCCTGTATTTTTCCTGCATTATCTTGTGCATATGTTGCATGATAGCAGAATTTATTGTACCCTGAAAGTTTATATTCATCTTTATCTTAATCATCTTTGTCTCCCCTCCTCTTCCATTTCTGTGACAAGTTTCCTCAATTAAAAATCAGTGTAACATAAAACATCTTTTCCTATGCTTTCAGTTCTCATCATTGATTATTAGATTTGGGGGCATCTGATCAGCTCCCGAGGAGCGTGTCGAAAATACGGATTCAGTGCCCCATCCCTAAAGACTAACGTGCCAGTATCTCTGTTTTTAGCAGGCAATTCTCATGCAATTGAAGTGTGAGGATCAGTGCTCCACACTCTTCCCCCAGTATACGTGGATCTCTATGACTTTACGAGCTCCCCACGTGTCTATTCTTATCATATACCCTCAGGAATAAATGTCAAGAGCACACATGGATCAAATGTGGTTTCTGGAGACCCAGAAGAGGAGGTAAGGGAGCCTCAGGTACAGAACCCAACATCAAGGCGCTGGCAGTCTAAGGGGAGAGGCAGGTGTGCAGGCAACCAACGAAAGCTCCCACACCGGCCTGCAGATAAAATCACTCCTAAACCTTCTAAGCTCACACATTTCCAGGCACCTTCCAGGATCTATTTAATCATCCTCCCTGAAAAACCACTCTGGGAATCTATATTTTAAACTTCATCTGCAGGTGATTCTTAGGTAGCCAACCTGATGTTGGTCAGAAAAATGGTTTTGAATTGAGAATACATATAAAGAAGTTTATTAAAGAAACAAAGAAAGTGCTTGGGCCAGGTATGGTGGCGCACACCTGTAATCCCAGTACTGGGGAGGCTGAGACAGGAGGATCACAGGTAAGATGACAGCTTCAGCAACATAGTGAGACTCTCAGCAACCTAGTGAGACCCTGTTTCAAAAACAAAAAGTAAAAATTGTACTGGGGGTGAAACTTGGTGGTAGAATGCTTCTGGGTTCAGTCCCCAGTACTGACAAACAAACAAACAAACAAACAAAAAAACAAACACAAAGTGCTTGGGGGGAAGGGGCAGAAATGATCAGATGAATTCCAACTCCATCAGCTGGCTCTGAGTCTGGAATGTTCCTGACATGTTTGAGAGGCACCAAGGGGGGTGATGGTGGCTGGGATGAGTGTGGTATGTGTGTGTGGGGGGGATAGAACAACATGAGGTGGACTGAGTAGCTCGATGAATATTGTATTCACTTAAAAATACATATATGGCACTTACCTGTTTGTGATTCATAGTCCTAGGTGGTTTATAAATATCATCATTTAGAAAAGATTAAACTGCCACCATTGGCTCACCCTTCTGAGCCTGTAACAGGAAAGTGACAAGCCAGCTGTCCTAAACTAGCACAGGAGTAATTATGTTAAGGTCAAATAAAGCTGAGATCACCATGGATACCATGGGTCTGGAGAGGGGTCACAGGAGTGGCAGGTCACACACTGCCCGAGGCCTTAGGAAAGAAACAGATTACCTGCCCCTATTTCCTAATACATTTTTCCATTCACGTGTATTCTTATCTCTCAAATGTACCAGATGCTATCTGTATTTATTTGGGGATTGTATGCGCTGGGCCTGAAGATTTCCAAAAGCTGGAACTCCTGCAAGGTTTGGGAACCCCAGGCTGGAAACCGAGGCAGCCCTGCGACAGGTGTTACCTGAGAGCACTGGCCATAAAGGAACAGAATTTGGGCCATGAAGTCTTGGTTGAGTCTGGTGAGGAGCTGCTGCTTGGGAGCGTGGAGGGCCACGGCGCCGTAGATGACGATCACGTCAGTCTTGGTCAGGCTCTTTTTCCCAGAAAAAATGCCCTGAAGACCAGGAAAGGGAGGCATAAGAAAAAATATGAACTAAGGAGTTTCTTTTTCTCTCACAATTTTTTCCTAGTCCTACAGACCACTGTCAGGCCTGAGAAAATGGATCGGGAGGATTAAAATGAGTCTAAAACTGATATCCTCTTGCTTGAACAAGTGTAAATAGCCAGGGCTGTCCCGGGACTCTCGAGCCTTAGTAGAGGTAGCTTTGAGAGGTTTTGTTAATTCTTTACTCATCCCATCCCTCCGTCAGGGGAAGCAGAGTGCGCGCGATGGGAGCCGTGCACGAGGCCAGAGCAGCTGGCAGAAGGCTACACGGTGAGCATGGCATTCGTCAGAGCTTCCAGGTCAGCATTAGTGACAGAGAAAACGGAGTTGACCTGTTATAATAGCTGGCCATCCTGCAGGGCCTGGGTGACAGTTCCGGTGTAGAATGAGAACATGGGGATAGGAGTAAGAATAATATGTAAAAAGGATATTCATTTATTGAAGAAATCAGCATATATACATATATGGTACTGGGGATTGAATCTAGGGCTGTTCTGCCTCTGAGCTATAGCCCCACACCTATTTTATTTTTTATTTTGATACAGGGTCTAGGTTGTGGAAGGCCTCATTAAATTGCCGAGGCTGGCTGTGAACCTGTGATCCTCTTGTTTCAGCCTCCCAAGTACTAGGATTACAAATGTAGGCCACCACACTCGGCTCATTTGCATCACTGATCTTTTTTTGGGGGGATGCTGTGGATTGAACCCAGGGGTGTTCTACCTCTGACCCCTTTTTATTTTTTATTTTGAAACGGGGTTCCTGAGGGCTTCGCTGATTTGCTGAGGCCGACCTCGAACCTGCAATCCTCCTGTCTCAGTCTCCCAAGTACTGGGATTACAGGTGTGCACCACCACACCCAGCTAGTATTGTTTGCCCTTGTAGTGACAAAAAAAATTTTAGAGAATATTATTCTTTTTACCTTACATCGATTCACAAAAAACTTTTCCTGATCTTGGAATGTTTTAAGAACTTTTAAAACAATATCCAAGTGTTCCTCGGCACAGTATCCTAAAATAGATGTTATTCCCTGAAATCAGAAAAGGCATGAGATTTTGAGTTTAACCCTTCATTCCTTCAATAAACATTTATTAAGTGCTTGTTATGTGCCAAGCACTCTTCTGGGTGTTGGGCTCCAGTGGGGCACAGACCGCCTCAGACTCTGTCCCCGTGGAACGTGCACCCAAGGGGACTGACAGGGATGCAACCGGAAGTGAAACAAACATCCATTCAGGAAACATGTAAATCCCAGGTAGTGATAAAGGCTATAGAGATAAGAAAAGCAGGAGAAGGTAATGGCTAGAGGGGGTGGGGGAAATTTGCAATGTAAGCAGTGTAGTCAGGGATGTGCTCATGAGCAGGGTGACATCAAGTGGAGACCTGGAATAAGTGAGGGGGTGAGTCACTGACTACCCGTGAAGGGGATTTCCAAACAGACAGTGAGTGCTAGGGCCCTGGGGTCCACTGCAGAGGGCCGGGCGAGCAAGCATAGGTCAGATGGGAGTGGGGTTTAGCCCTGGCAGGGTTTTTTAGGTGATCCTCAAGATTTTGAATTTAAAATCTTAGGTAGATGGGAAGCCAGTGGAAGTTTGGCTGATATTTTTATTTATTCATTTATTCTTTTTTAAAAAGTTTTATTTTTCATTGGCAAACAATTAGTACATATATTCATGCAGTACAATGTGATGTTTTGATATATGTCTACATTATGGAATGATCAAATCAGGCTGATTTTTATAGTCATCTCTTCCCCTCAAATAATTACAGTTTCTTTGTGGTGAGAACATTTAAAACCCATTCTTTTTGGTTAGTGTGTGGGTGTGTGTATGGGGGGTACTGGAGAGGGGCCTACCTCTGAGCTATATCTCTGGCCCTTTTTATTTCTTAATTTTTTGTCTATATGTGGTACTTGGGATTGAACCCAGGGACATTCTACCTCTGAGCTATACCCCCAGCCCTGTTTTATTTTTTATTTTGAAATAGGGTCTCACTAAATTGCTGAGGGGGTCGCTAAGTTGGCCAAGCTGGCCTCAAACCTGCAATCTTCCTGTCTTAGCCTCCCAAGTACTAGGATTATTAGAGGCATGCATCATGCCCATCTTCTTTTTGGCTATTTTGAAATATGTGCTAGATTACTACTAACCGTATTGCCTGCTATTTTTAAAGGATCACTATGTGCTGAAATGTTTTCACATCTTGAGTGGTGAAATTCCCGAGCACTGGTAGCCCTTGTCTCCTGCTCTAAGGTTCTGTTCTTCCCTGCCCACACTCTCCCCTCCCACCTCTCTTGTCCAAGGCTTATCTCACCAAAGCATCTTTGTTCTAATTTGTACATGAATCCTGTTATGGCTCACTTGATTGAATTTGTTCAAGAGTGAGTGCTGTCATATTTCGTTTGGTTGCATAGTCCTATTAGGACTACCACGAGAACCCAGAGATTACATCAAGAACCCAGAGATTACTCGCTGTCACCAAGGTCTCAGCCATCTATTCTTGGTCCTTAGATACCAGGCCACACCTGCATCACCAGGAGATGTTTGGAACAATCCTGGGAGGTCATGTGGCTTCCCATTCCTTTGTTCCTTGATCACAGCCCAAGATATAAACCTCACTGTATCTTTTACTTTATTTGTACCCATAATGCTCAGTGTTTTTCTCTGCCAACTCATCTTCTTCTTGTTTCTTTCCTCAACTTTTCTACTCTGTGATCAATGTCCCAATTGTCCTGTCCGGCAAAACTCAAGCCCTGGATTAACTGATTGTCCAGTTCACCCAGCACTGGTCTGCAGGTACAGCTGGAAAACAAATGACCCCTCTGAGAAAGCCGGTGGAAGTTTCTGGTTTCCACCCTGACTGGGCCATCAAATTGACAGAGATGTCCCATGACTTCTCCCGAGTCTTCTCTACCCAGTTTCTCAAAGTCTTGATTTCAATATCAAATTCTCCCCTCACCCAAAATTGCTCACTAAGCATGATGCATGAATGCAACTTTTGAGATAGGGGCTGCTCTCCCCAATTTGATGTTGGAGGAGCCCGAGTTATTTAGATAGTATGTTGTGGAGCCATGCTTTGATGCTGGAATGGGAGCTCTGGCATGCTGTGATTGACAGAGGCATGCTCAGGGGTCAAAAGCCAGTTAGGCTCAGTGAGATCAGAAAGTCACAAGAAAGTCACGGGTCAACACTGTACTCACGGGGATGTCATTTCCTCAGTGACCTGACAGTGCGTAACACTGTCAAGAGCTTGGAGTAAAGTAAACCAGGTATCTGAGAAACTCTGATGAACCTCTCGATTTGTCTTTTAAAGTTTGTGAACCCCTCAGACCTCTAATGAGAACCTTACTGCACATTTATATGTAAAATTTACTGTGTTTCCTTCTCTTATAGCAGAACTGAAAGGGCAACTAAGATGGGGGAAATGGTGTTAGAAATAGTGCCAAGAGCAACAGATGATAACAATATTTGACAAGGAAAAAGAGTAATAATGGTAATACAGAGGAAGTTTAAAAAGTTCAATAAAATCTAGTGGTTTCATCTACTAAATATGGGAGAAAGAACTGTAAACATCTCAGAGCTTCTGAGGAAAGACGTAACACAACACACTGCAAGATTTTTATACCATCGGTCTCTGTCATCCTGGGGAATTCTTTTTTCCTTGTTTACTTGTTTGTTTTTAACACAATCCTCTCCTTCCTCCACAGTTACACATGCTCTCCAGCCTAGGCTTGCTAGGGAATAAGCAAAGTACTTCACAAAAGCTCTCCAGGTTGCACTCATGTTCTCTCTAGATTGAAAACCAGTGGTCTATAATGTTACTGTCAGCTTGAAAATTTGATGATTGTATGTGTGTTACTGGGGATTGAACCTAAGGACATTCTACCTCTGAGATACATCCTCACCCTTTTTATTTTTTATTTTGAAACAAGGACTTGCTAAGTTCCTGAGAGTCTTGCTACATTGCTGAGGCTGGCCTTGAACCTGCGATCCTCTTGTCTCAGCTTCCCAATTACTGGGATAACTGGTGTGTGCCAATCACACCCGGCAAATTCAATGATTTCGATGGCCATGATCCATGCTCTAAGTTATGAAGCCAATGTCAAAATATATCAAAGATGCGCTTATTAAGTATAAATGTATAAAATTCACACCTTAATATTTTTATAAACTTGGCTAAGAAATGAAGTATTGATAATTAAACACAGAAACCTGCCTAAATTTCTGTTAGACAATTCTGAATGTACTCATGGATAACTCAGGTTAAGTAAAACATCGTCGAGGCTGTCATGGGTTTTATGGAGAGGATTTAAGTCATCACCATAAGAGGGAATTGAGAGCATGGGGTCCCACCTGTCTTTGGTCCCCCAGTTGGCTGGGAGCAACCAGAAAATTCTTAATCTGTGAGCTTATGAAGTCTTTATCTTGGCAGGATGCTAAGGTGGTTCCCAAGGCTTTCCAAAGGAATCTCTGGAAAAAAAAAAAAGATGAGCAACAGGATTTTAAAGTTTGGAAAGCAAGACTCTGGTAACATAGTCATCCTAAGGAAAGAAAGGGAGTGGCTTCATAACTGCTTAATAGCCATGTGCATCATTATCTCTTCAAAGTGCTTCCTTCCCCCAGGCTGGGACCATCACTGCTCTTCCTCTGTATCCCCTACATCTTGTTCCTCACTGTCACGATGCCTTTCATTCCCCTGCAAAGTTGTAGTTGTTGCTATTATTATTATTATTATTATTATTATTATTTTGTTTGTCTCTATGCTTGGAATTTGGGTTCCTGGTCGTTGAGGCTCTTATTCATAATTGCCAGTGTATAGTTCCTGGTAGCAAACAAGTGCTTAACAAATGCTCACTAAATAAACATGTTCAATGAAAATAGGGTCATTTTGAAGATGGCTTTGGTTTGTTTTCCAAGATTCAAATAATTTATAGCTGTGAGGTATCAGATGAGCATCTCTTTATTTAGAGTCTCCATCTCATCTTGCAGGAGAGAAGAGTGGCTAGTTGTTTATTCACTTCAAGGACTCAGCACAGCTTGTGGGATTGATCATTAATCAGAGATGGGGAATCGATGAATCTGGGATAGGAAGAAAGGCTAGCAGGAAAAGATGGAGTGAAATTAATGCATTGAGGAGAAACTGCAGACTGGTCTGGCTTGGGATGGGAGTGGACATAAGGTGATGAAAACGGGGGGGGGGGGAGCCGTTGCTGCCATCCCCACTATCAGAACGAGCACCGCCTCTGCCAGGGTGCGAATCTGTCTAGTAGCACCGACACCATTCTTGGTTGTCCAGAGAAAAGGCCCTGTGATGACAGAATTAGAACAAGAAAAACTGCACATAACAGAGAAGTAAATATTAAATAGGGGCAAAGCTTTTAGGGTCTATTTAACTTCATTTTGGGGGTAGGACTGGAAAGTCTGGAAAAGTTTTGAGCTGCAGAAAAACACTAAAACCTTGAAGAGGAAAATCTGACAGGTGTAATTACGAGACTAGCCTCAGTGACTTGCAGTCCTGCTACCTGCTGGTTTTGGTTCAGTGTTTAATATCTTCTTGGATTGGAACTTGGTGCAGAATCCAAGAAATCAGGAACCCAGCCTGGGAGAAAATGTAGCACACTGCAAAAGTAGCTACAGTGTTTCTATTCTACCTCTACCCTGGTCTCCTTACTGTGGGGGGTTGCAGATCCTTCTACCAAGAAAGTTTATTTTCCCTGTCTTTGTGGTGGCCTTGTGACTTGCTTTGGCTAATAGAATGTAGTAAAAGTGATTGTGTGCCAGTCCTGAGCCCCAGCCGTCCTACTGGAGAACGAGAGACCATAGTAAGTAGCATCTGGCTGTCCGAATTAAGACCCTCATACACCTGCCAACTCCCACGATACGCTGTGAGCCTTCTTGGGATGAGAAGTCTGCTCAGCCGAGCCCAGCCCTGCCCACATTGTCAAGGTGAAAAACTGTGAACTGAATGGGTGGCTGTTATTCGAAGCCACTAACGGTAGCTTGTTATACAGCAAGAGCTAACCGGTACACTCTTACTTTACTCTTGTTCAGCGTAAGGGTTGGGAACTATCTAGACAGCCATATCACCTTTATCCTGGAGTAATCTTGCAGGTCTGGAAGCTGTTGGAGGAATGATATGATAGGAAGTGCACGGGGAAAATTTGTGTGATAAGAAGATGAATCATTGCTGACAGGTCTTCTTAATGTGTGTCTGCAGGCTTGGTAGGCCAATCTGGAGAATCAGTACTCTGTACCAAATCAGAGAGCCAATCAGTGAGGGGAATTTAAAAAACTACATAGGACCATTGAAGATTAATAATAAATAATTTGTGGGGAAAAACCACTAAATAATGGAACAGATGAAACTTAAGAAATGTTTTTACAAGAAAATAAATTTATGAATGATATTAATGTCATAATGGTCAGGATCATAGCTGCTTTTATACTAAGCACATACCTTGTGCCAGGCACTTCACCTGGGACTTTCTACACTTTATCTATTGAACCCTCATAATCTACTACAGCCCTCAGAGGTGGGGTTGTTTCTGTTTTAAAGATGGGCATACTGAGGATCCAGAGAGATTAAATGGTTTCCCTTGGGCTACATTAGGAGTAAGCAGCAGACACTGGATTCAAACCCTGTTTGAAAGGGTTTATGGAAGGCTTCCATAAAAAAGGATGAAATTATGTCATTGGCAGGAAGACAGATGGAACTGGAAAAAAATCAGGTGAAGTCAAATGAGCCAGACTCCAAAAGTCAAGGATCATTAGTTTTTCCCTCATATATGGAAGCGAGAGAGAAAAAGGAACAAAAAGAATCTCCTGAAAATAGAAGGGAGACCAGTGGAGTAGCGGAAGAGGACCAGAGGAAGGGAAAGGGGAGGTACTGGGGAAGGAAATTGAGCAAATTATGCTACGTAAGTGTATATATATCACAATGAACCCCACTGCTAGGTATAATTCTGACGCACTAATAAAAAGTTAAACAGAAAATGAAATCGAGGCTACGAGGTGGAGAGTTATGGAGTGGTCATTTGGGGACAGAGGAATGGGAGAATTGGCTCCTGAGCATTCTCTTACCTCTAAGCTTTGGTTAATCTGTAGTGGCTTGTTTCTGGCAGCCAGCCTCACAAGACTGGCATACTGGAAACCAAGACATAGCTGACATTAAACCAGTGGCATGACAGAGTCTACCATCCTGCCCCCTCCTCTACAAGAGAACCCCTGACTTCTACTCAGACACACATCTGTCTTGTCCCAGTCTTCCTGGCAGATAGCTGTGGCCATATGAGCATGTTTGAGCCAAATGTGAGGTAAAGAGAAGAAGGTAATACTCAGTATTTGGTAAATGGCCTTGGGTGGGCACTCCCTTTTCTAACTATTCCTCTCTCCTTGGGTTGTGCTATAGACAAGATGGCGCTTTGGGAGCCATTTTGGATCATGAGGTAGATGCTAAGGTCTCTTAGCTGAAAAACCAACCTTCTCAATGGAGGTGTTGCTGTAACTGTTCATTTGCTGGTTGAAATCCCGACTCAGTTGAATGGTCCAGGCTGTGTCACTGATTTTCCATAAAGATTCTTTGAGCAACTGTAGGAGGAAGTAGAAATTAGATATGAGTGTGAATGTTTAATGTGCTTTCTTGCTACCATTTTGTTAGCTCAATTTTTTGATACTGGGGATTGAACTCAGGGGCATTCTACCTCTGAGCTACATACACCACTAGCCCTTTTTATTTTATAATTTTGAAATAGGGTCCGGCTAAGTTGCTGAGGCTGGTCTCAAGCCTGCAATCCTCCCGTCTCAGCCTCCCAACTACTGGGATTATAGGTGTGCACCACTGTGCCTGCCTTACCTTATTTTTAAAAATATAAACATATGTTAAATAGGATTATTTCTTTTTCCATAAGAAACTGGTGACTTTGGAACTTTTCTTCTTTGTTTATTTTAAAAACTATTTTCTAATATATACTGAATTCCCTTTAAGAGCAAAAATATGCAGTATGTGGAAGTCACTCTACAGAAGTACCTCTCTTCTTTTTCTCTTAAAAATTGGTAAAAGACATAAAATAGAAAAGAATCCAATTTGAAACTTAATTTGAAGTTAACATTTTTCAAGGTTTGATAGATTTGGTAGAACTCCATTTGTCAAGGTTAGTTTGGCTTATTATATACTAAGAAACAAAACCCCTCCAAAACAAAAACCGGACAGAACTCTTCAGAAGAATGAATTAAATAAGTTGAAGAAACAATGACATGTACAGTCATATTTCTACCAACTTCTTCACTAGTAAGTAAATATTTCTAGTTTCACCAATTGTTCTGAGCCAGGGTCACAATCTCTGAAGCCTTGGTCCTTCATTGAACAATATATAAAAAGGCAATTAAAAAAAACCTTTTTGGAGGACAAAATCCACTGCAATTTCTAAAATGTATTATTTCTCTGATATTTCCCAACCTTAAGCTTAGAAAAAGCACACTTTATGTCAGTCAGGGAAAGGATTTGCATTCATGTTTTAAATAGGAGATCATCCGGTGGGCCCCTTAAAGGAAAGAAATTAAGCAGTCTTGGAAGGTTAAGAAAAGAAGACTTGTGCACAGTTTTGGAAAAAGAATAGAAGCACACTCAAGACTGGAAGAGGGAAATGAACTGCTCTGAAGGCTTCCTGCTAGAGAAAGAGACATTATTTTACTTGTGGAAACAGTTATTTTATTTTATAATTCATTAATTATTTACTTATTTTTGTAGTACTGGAGATTGAACTCAGTCTACCTCTGAGCTACACTCCAGCCCTTTTTATTTTTTATTTTGGAACAGGGTCTCACTAGGTTGCTGGGAGTCTCATTAAGTCACTGAGGCTGGCCTTAAACCTGTGATCCTCCTGTCTCAGTCTCCCAAGTACTAGGATAACAGGTCTGTGCCACCATGCCCAGCTGAAAACAGTTCTTTTAAAATGGCTGCTGGGGAAACTAGGGTAGGAATTTTGAAATGAGAGGGATAAAAGAGAAGCGTGGATATGGGGAGGAGACATGAATCTTAGAATTTAGAACCAGCTGAGTAGAGCAGTCACTTTCAGATCTTACATTGTATAAGAATCACCAGTGTGAGCCTTTAAAACCTAGCAGTTCTCAGGTGCCACCCCAGAAACTGATTCTGGAAGAGGCGGTGAAATAGGTGGAGGGGATCCTGTGGGGAGGTCGCTGAAAATTGACCTTTTAAAGAAGCCATAGAAGCCGGGCATGGTGGCGCATGCTTGTAATCCCAGTACTTGGGAGGCTGAGATTGGAGGATCCGGGTTTGCGGCCAGCCTCAGCTACTTAGTGAGGCCCTCTGCAACTTAACGAGACCCTGTTTCAAAATAAAGAATAAAAAAATAGGGCTGGGGGTGTAGCTCAGAGGTAGAATGCCCCTGGGTTCAATCCCCAGTACTGAAAAAAAAAAAAAAACAGAAGCCATAGGAAATTCCTATGTAGATGACTTATGAACTGAAAACCTGCTATATTAAAAGTTCCCTGTCCATGAGCTCCTTGACTTCCTTTAGGTTCCTGAAATCAAAATCCCCTGTCCAGTACTGTCTGCAGTTCACCATTTCTGGGGGTTGGCATTGCCTATTGTAAAGGTCCAAAAAGTTTATGGGTGAGAGAGGAAAATCCTTTCCTGGATAAGAGATACAGCAGGACCTTTAGTTTTAAGAAATCAGGAAGAAGATAGTAGGAGGCACATAGAGGAAGAAAGAGAGTTGCATTTAGGAACACTGAAGGAGAATTTATTTGAGTCTATGTTTACATGAATAACCAAAGAGCACAGCTTCAAGGAGAGGAAAAAACCTTGAAAATTCATGATTTAAGAAAGACACAGAGAAAAATATTAGTAAGTGAACTCTTCAAAACTGTCTTGAATTCTTAATCAAATATAAACTAAAGATCATTGTTCACGTTATAGTGATTTAAAAAGCATTATCTTTAGCCAGGCATGGTGGCTCACACCTGTAATCCCAGTACTTGGGAGGCTGAGACAGGAGGATCACGGATTCGAGGACAGCCTTAGCAACTTAATGAGGCCCTCGGCAACTAAATGAGACCCTGGTTCAAAATAAAAAATAAATAAATAAAACAGGACTGGGGACATAGCTCAGAGGTGGAATGCCCCTAGGTTCATGTCCCAGCATTTAAAAAAAAGCATTATCTTTAAGAGATTACTTGTAACATTCTAGTCCCTTTCCCAGGTAAAGGACATATTGTCCTCTGGTCTTTGGAATCTTTCTTTTGTTGCGAATCGAGTTGTCCAGGTGTTTTCCTCCTCCATCGGTGGTGCTAATGCTGGAAGCCACCTTACCTGAAGCAGCATGGTTTCCCACAGCACGACACTCGCGTTCTTTCCTAGATATAAAAATTGATGCAATAACTGCAAATAAACCAAGACTCAAATTCTCCCCTACGGCATCCCCAGCGCGTGCTGGAGCGCCATGTCAAGCTTTCTTCTTGCTCAGAATGAGTATTCAAGATGAAATGTACTGTACTGACGACTTTAAAGTGCTTGTCAGGTGGAGAAAGAGTCTTTAATTTCAGCAGGAATTACTGAAATGACCACATTTTGATACTCCAACATGAATGAGGAAAATAACTTCTTAAAACAATACCAAAAGACAGTTTCTCTAGATACAAGAAAAAGACCAGAGCAAAAGTAAAAATTCCTGCAAAGCATGTGCCCTGCCGAGTCTTTTCAGAGTATGAGTATTGGTAGAGAAATAGAACATAAAGAGTCAAGAAAAAAAATATATATAGTTGTCTAACTTACATACTAAGCTTCTAGGTTTAATTGCCTAACATGAACAATAATGGCTTTATACAGAGATATGGTGCAGAGAAACCATTAGTTTGTGCTCTTGTCCCCTTGGTAAAGACGTGACCCCACTCCCTCGTACCTTCCAGAGGCTGCAGGAGCTCAGGTACTCGTGTTTTCCACAGGTCTACTAGTTTCGGGTGAATTATTTCCGGCAATACCTTCAAAAGTCCTATGGCACCAGCCCCACGTTGTGTCCCCAGACTGGCGAGTATGGATATCACCTGAAGGATGGAAGAGGAAGAGGCTTACAGTTTCAGAGGTATCTAAGAGGCCCGCCTATCCACCCCTCCCTTTTCTGTCACTGTTATGGGTTCCCTTGATTCCTAAGTTAGATAATCCTTTAACAGATCATTACAGCCTGTCCTTACTTATTCTCAAGCAAGGTTAGTACTCAGACAAGCCTTCTCCCAGTTTTCCTTTTCTTTGAGGATAAAGGTGGGGAAATACATGGGACCCACCAATAAAATATAACTGGAAAGAACCAACACTTGGATTATATATGTAAATTAAACAAGGGCATGTGGAACAGTGCTTGAGCAAATGATACGTATGTGGCCAAAGGGAGAGAAGGGAAGTCCAACAGTAGACGTGTGGTTGGTTTGATGATACTTATGGATGAGATTCAGTCTATGTGTATTGTAAAACCATAAGGCTTTAACAGGCATCTCAGACTGAGAAGATAATCTTGCTAGTTATAAATATTCATAAGTGTCATTAGTATAGCAGGAAACTTATGTCATTTTAGTGTTTCTTTTGGTTTGGAGTATCCATGCAGTTTTTGTTGTTGTTGTTTTGTTTTCTTTGAGACAGGGTCTCACTGAGTTGCTCAGGCTGGCCTTAAATTTTTGATCTGTATGCCACTATGCCCAGCTTCTCTGCAATTTGTATTAACATTTTATTTTGAACTGAATTACCCATATCAGCTTAAATTTAACCTACACTGGGTCTTTTTTCTTTTTGGTACTGGGGATTGAATCGAGGGGCATTCTACCTCTGAGCTACACCCCCAGCCCTATTTTATTTATTTATTTATTTATTTATATTTATTTATTTATTTTGCAGTACTGGGGATTGCACCCAGGGGCATTCTACCTCCGGGCTACACCCCAGTCCTATTTTTTTATTCTTTATTTTGAAACAGGGTCTCATTAAGTTGCAGAGGGCCTCACTAAGTAGCTGAGGCTGGCCGTGAACCCGGATCCTCCAGTCTCAGCCTCCCAAGTACTGGGATTACAAGCGTGCGCCACCATAGCCCGACTATTTTTTTTTTTTTAATTTTGAAATAAGATCTCGTTGAGTTTCTGAGGGTCTTGTCAAATTGCTGAGACTGACCTCGAACCTGTCATCCTCCTGTTTCAACCTGCCAAGTACTGGGATTACAGGTTTTCCCTATCACGCTCAGCTACATTGAGTCTTTGTAACTCACTCACCAGAAGTCTGGCCAGTAGCTGCTGTGGTGAAGGAAGTTTCACTAGAAAGAGAAAACATTTTCATCATCACCATAGATAGGGGCTAGAACAATTCAAATACGGGCTGGGTATAAGGTTGAAGCCTTTCTGCAAAAGCTTTGTTTCTAAATATGCCCACCAGCTCCTGTAGAGATGACAAGGGCTGTCGACTCCTTGACATCATGCTTCTTCCTCTCCTCGGCCATTATCAGAATTCTGATGATGTTGAACAGGTGGTCCAGAGTTCCTGTATATTCTGCGGGTACCACAAAAGTCAGGATTCTTGGCCACAGCACCTGTGGAAAACAGGGCAAGATGCGATGGGGTCATTTATTCTTTTCCATGACTTCTCCCTGATCCCCACTGTGTATTTCCCTCTACTCCAGAAACTTTTCTCCCCGTTGTTATTATTTTGCTCTTTAGGTCAAGTCAAAATGAAATCCCTAAATGAAATCTCTACACAACGCATTCATTTTTGGATACTAGTTGTAATAAGTGTTGGTCAATTTTTCTTCCTGGGATTGTTCCTGGAATTTGGGGACGGACAATTGTGAGAGATGGTTCCAGGCATTGCAGGAAGTCCAGTGTCCCGGGGCCCCACTCATCAAGTGCCACTGTTCCTCTTGCCAGTATGACAGACAATTGAAGGTGCCCCGCATACTTCCGCAGACCTGAAGGTTGGAGTGGGACCACTACAGTGAGAACGGCTGGGAGACGACAGTGGGTGGGCTGCTGTTACTCTCTGTGCTGTAGGCTCTGACCTTCCTGCTCTGGAGGTCTGGGACAGCTGTAGCTTGTTTAGTCACTGTGTTTCATGTCCTCCCTCTCTGAAAACTCCCTTATCTTAATGGAGACCTTGGTGTCAACTTGGACTCCTCTTTCTTCCCTGTCATCTGTATTTATTCACCAAGCTGAGTTCTTTTCACTGTAAGACCTTTCAGGCCTTTAGATGTGTCATGCCTGCTACCATGACACTGCTGGGGCTCCTCTGAGTTGAACTGCTTTGCTTCTTAGTCTCCCTGCAAGCAGGAAAATGATTTCCTACCATTATCATTTTCAATGTCTAGCCCTTGCTTAAGATTTTTTTTTTGATCCATCAAACACAAAGTAGAAGTTTGGCATTCCAAGCCCTTTAGCGCCAGGCCCAGTCTTTACTTCTGGACTGGCAGGTTACAGTCTTTAGTGTGCATCAGAACTATTGAGCTGATGGGATTACAGACTCACGGGCCCCATGTTCAGAGATGTTTATTCAGCAGGTCAGGCACGTGGCCTGGGAATCTGCATTTGAAATGAATGCCCCAGATACCTCAAGGACCACATGCCATCCTAGATGAAGTCTCTGATCTACATAAGTTGGGGGGTGTTGACTGTCCCCTTGGATGTGCCATGTACTTCTGGCTATAAAAATACTTCTGTGTGCTATTTTTGCTTAAGGCAAATACAGATTCCAGGGCTCCTCCTCTTGAGAGGCAGATTCACTAGGTCTCCAGTGAGGCCCGAGCATGGGTGTTTTTAACGTCTCCCCAGATGAATAGGAAGTTCGGCATTGCATCCCAGCGACCACTCACTGCTTAATCATATTTCTAGATAGATCGGGGAAAAAGAGACATACTATATGAAAGTGCTTAGAAGCTATTATGTACTATCCAGATACAAGTAGTTTGTGTTAATTAGCATAATTATTCAATTAGTGAATTCAACATTTGTTTTTGACGTGCTGGGCATAGCAACCTACTTCCTCTGGTCAGAGCATCAAAAAGCTGATGACACGTGGAGTAGAGTCGTGTCTTTTCTCCTGAATGGGCGGAGCTTTGTGCAGGTGATAAAAGTAACTGTGAGTGGTGACCAAAGGCCCCTTACCTGAGGCATCCCAATGACCAGTGGGTCCAGGGTTTTTAAGACCTCGAGGCTTGCTTCTTGAACAGATTTCTCTCCCTTTTCCTCCTCTTGGGAGAGAGGCTTCCCTGCTTTCTCCTTTAAGAAAGAGGAAACAGGTGACGATAATCCCCATTATTGGTTCCCCTCAGTCGGAAGCGTTCTCAGGCTCTGGAGTGGAGAATGTTGTCACTAGAGGGGCTCATGAAACCCAGCGATATTGGTTTCCAATATCC
The DNA here is from genome assembly GCA_004027185.1 of Glis glis. NCBI lineage: Eukaryota > Metazoa > Chordata > Mammalia > Rodentia > Gliridae > Glis > Glis glis. Next base: position 23,110 of record PVJS01005354.1, on the reverse strand, counting down.
GATCCCTATTTGAAAGGGCCCCTTGGAGAAATGGGTTGGAAAATATGCCCCTGGATAAAATAGAAAAGTAAACATTGTGGCGATCCATGTGCTGAAGCTGTCTCCTCTCTCTCTCTCAGGCCTTTGCCATTTTCTCCAGGGCAAAATTTTTCAAAGCACTGCTTCCTGGTGGAGTGGACTGAGATCGGCTACAACGACTTCCTAAGATGGCTCACAACTTGTGCACATGTTTCTCATCTATAGGAAGCTGACCCCAGTTGTTAAGGTCTGAATGTTTGTGTCTCCCCAAAATTCATATATTGAAATCCTGACCCCCAAGGTGGTGGTGTTAGGAGGCGTGGCCTTTGGGAGGTGATCAGCCATGAGGGCAGAGTCCTCCTGCTTGGGACTGGTGGCCTTGTAAAAGAGGCCTCAGACGGCTGGGTGGTTCTCCACTGTGTGTGGACAGTGAGGAGGCGCCACCCATGAGGAAGCAGGCCCTCGCCAGACACTGACCGTTGGACTTCCCAGCCTCCAGACTGTGAGAAAGAAATGTGTCTATGTGACCCAGTTTACAGTATTTTTGCTTTAGCAGCCCAGGAGGACTGCACACCAGTGTAGTAGGGACCCATGTCTCTTGTGTTCTTGAAAGCATCCCACTCACTCTGTCCCATCCTGAGCCTTCAGAGGCCAAGTCGTCTCCTCAGAGGACACTGTGACTTAGCCTACTTTGTGTCTATTGTAACAGATGGCCTTAGGGAACTGAGAGAACCAGAGGCTGAGAAAAATGATCAACAATAGTGATCAGACTGAAATACAACTTCAAAATCAGTGATTTAATTGAACCTAATCAGTTTCTTTTTTAACTGTACTTGTTACATTGCGACACTCAAAAGTGCAGCCCCTGCATACCAGTTTCCTGTTGGACATCGCAAACTGGGAGAAGACATATTCAATCAGCGGCCATCCTTCCCGAGCTTCGATGTAGCTCTTCTCACACATGGTTTGGATGAGGAGAAGGGTGCATTTCCTTACCTAGAGGAGGAACAGTGCAATCCCAATGTTTGACTATGTTGGGCCTAATGGGAATTTACCTTTTCCTATCCCATAACCTCCCCGAATCACTCACAGGTGGAAAGCTTTTCAAAAGAGAGTATAAACTGAATAATGTTACCATAAAACGGAGTAGGAAGTGATCTACAGAGTCGCTGGGAATGCTCTCTTTATCCCAAATCGTTCTCCTCTGCTCCCAGAGACATGTCCTCTAATACTATATATTATGAAATGTTGGTAACTTTGGGCTAACACACTGCCTCACTTTAAAAATGCCACACAAAGATTGAACATTGAATTATGAATTCACAATTTCAAAATCCAAAGAACTCTGAAAACTGGAATTTTGTCTCTTTAAATCATTTATTGGCAAACCCCAAATAAAACTGTTTTAAAGCTATCTGTAGCCTTTGGTGTAGTGTAGATGTGGATACATTTTACTGCAGAAATAACAATGGATTGACTCTGAGTTACTATCAGAATAATGTCTTGCTAAAATCTGAAAAACTATGAATTCTGAAATATATCTGGCCCTAGGAATCAGAGTGAGGGATTATGAACTTGTATTACAATATTTTTAGTAATTTGGTTCAAATTCGTTTCATGAGATTGCTTCCCTGGAGGACAAAAAGCTAAGACCCAACCCCTTAGTGAATGGGTCTTTTAATGCAGGTCGAGAAGTAGAGAATAATTCTGAACAGGGAAGCAGAGCTGCCTGGTGGCCAAACATAAACACATCAAGTTAGTCTATGTAAGTAGGGGAAAGGTCTCTCTCTCTCTCTCTCTGTCTCTCTGTCTCTCTCTCTCTTTCTCTTTGCCTGGGGAGCTTGCCCTTGAAAGTATCTGGGCACTTTTATTCTACTCTAAACTCTTCTCATAATTTTTCTCTTGGTTTGTTCAGTTACTGGACCAGATTTATATAGATATAAGTACTCCTTTATTATTTATTGCAACATTTTTGTTATTTTAAATGTAATCACTGGAGATCAAAGCCACTTAGAAGAATTTTATCCTCTTCTTTCTCCCCTTTCCCAGAGGTTATTATTTTGGGGAGGAAGATACATTATCTTTATAACTAACATTTAATTTTTATTTTTTTTTTGCAGTACCGGGGATTGAACCCAGGGGCTTTCTACCTCTGAGCTACATTCCCAGCCCTATTTTTTATACTTTATTTTGAAACAGGGTCTCACAAAGTTGTGAAGGCCTCACTAAGTAGCTGAGGCTGGCCACGAACCCGGATCCTCCGGTCTCCGCCTCCCAAGTACTGGGATTACAAGCATGTGTCACCACGCCCAGCTAACATTTAATTTTTAAAATATCTGAAGAGCATTGACATAGTGTCAATGGATAAAAGTCTCTCTCTCTCTTTTTTTTCCCCCACTGAGAGGCTCTTGAACTGTTTGTGTCTTAGAACTCTACCTTGATGTCATTTATCTTCTGGGGATTGATGATTCACATTTTTAAAAATGGATCATTGAGCTCTTTATAAAGCAGTTCATAGTTGATCCCTAAAGAATTAGGATAATTTCATTCATTCTTAAAACTACCATCACCCAAATAAAAGTCCCTATTAATTCTCTTACTTTTACATTGAGGTCACTCATGACAACTTTGGCTGTTTTTTCAACTGAAGTGATGTACTCCCTCAACTTGGGGTCTGAAAGACAAAGGGAGAGATTGTGAGGTCAGATTCAGTAGGAGTACAGTATGTTTTAGGGATGATAGAAACCCATTAGAGTTATGGTATGTAATTGCAGTCTTTTGTATTTAGCATCTTATATTATTCAATTTTCCTACCCTCTTCATCGCCAATGCTTTAAGGATATCTATTTCCTGCTTTGAGTCCTGTCACACTCATTTTATCCTGTTTAAAATGTTAGGTTCCGGCCGGGCATGGTGGCGCACGCTTGTAATCCCAGTACTTTGGGAGGTGGAGACCGGAGGATCCGGGTTGGCGGCCAGCCTCAGCTCTCTCTCTCTCTCTCTCTCTCTCTCTCTGTCTCTCTCTCTCTACCTAGTGAGGCCCTCTGCAACTTCGTGAGACCCGGTTTCAAAATAAAGTATAAAAAAATAGGGCCGGGGGGTGTAGCACGGAGGTAGAACGCCCCTGGGTTCAATCGCTGGTACCGCAAAAAAAAAAAAAATGTTAGGTTCCATCATGGATTTAAATCAGTATGCCCGATGGATCAACTCTAAATTTTGTGAGACTACTTCATTATTTCTTCTCTGCTAATTCTTCAGTCAATTATGGTGCTAATTACATTTTAAAAACTATATCGTGTTGTGCAAAAACAAATCCTCATATTTTATTGAACCCAAGATATCATCAATTTTATGATGCACTGTTATTTTATATTGCACCAAAAACCAAAAACCCAGACCAAAAGAAAAAAAGAATTAGAATTTAATTCTAATTCATATTTAATTAGAATTGAATATGTCATTTGTGGGAAGATATATTTAATAATATGAAAAAATATGTGCTCCTTAGAATTAATGAAACATGGCAACTAATTAAATTCTGTTCTTTTCTGGGTGGGCCAATCTCTAGAGAATTGTATGCTCCTCCCGCCCACTCCTGGTTTATTATTGGTCCACTTAACCAACTTGCTGGATTTTCTAAGTTCTAAATTTTATTCTCAAAAATTCTACTCATTCTTCTCAATGGAATGTATTCATAAATATCATAAAGGGAGAGAGGTCATGGGCAAGGTCTTTCAGAAGGAAGAGACTGTAGGAGACTGAGGAGATAGTTTCACTTGCATGTGATGTTACTGGAGACATAGGGCAGAGCTGGGGAATGCAGAGGCTTCCATTTGCTTCTTGGTATGAAATAAGCCACTCTGGCTGGTCACTAATGCTTACCCTCAGCATCGATAGCAGATCTTAACAAAGTCAAGATTCCCCTTCGAATGGCTTCACTGTTACCTCTTATCTGTTCATCAAAAAATTCCATCAGCTCTGCAGGACTGGAATGGGCTGTAGGTTTAAGAAATACTGGGGTCATACGAACTCATTTTCATCTTGGGTAAAATGCTTATGAGTGGGAAGAAGGGAATTTCATCACTGAAGATTGTCAAAGTCACTCTTCAGTTGGTAATTTGATTTTATGATGTCCATGATTCCTCAGTATCACACAATTACTAAGAGAAGTTTGTATATCTAGGCTTGCTTCTGTTCATACCTGTGAATGGTTTTATTTGAAAATTAGGATCTTTGCAGAAATAATCAAGTTAAGAGGAGTTCATTAGTGTGGGTCCTACTTCAATATGACTAGTGTTATTATAAGAAAAGGAGAAGAGACACAGACAGAGGCTTGGCAAAAACACCTGTGAAGGTGGAGGCGGAGATTGTAGTGCTGCTTCACCAGCTTTACAGCTAGAGGGCGGTGCGGTGGATGCTGGGAAGAGTGAGGAAATGCCTGGCTGGAGGAAAGCAGTTTGTTTCTGAGTGTCAGAGATAAAGTGAGGTAGTTAATTGGGCTGAAGAGGAGAGAAGAGGAAAATCTAGAGAGAGGGGGTAGTCACGAGAGAAGCAAAACATAATAGAAAGGTATGCAGTGAAGTAGGGGAAGTGAGATTTTGGGGGGAGGACAGAGGCATGGGAGGCATTAGATGAGGCTGTTCCTCACCCTAGGGACTGTTCTGGAGTATTTTGCATCCTCACCCTTGGAAACTGAATCAAGAATTCCAACCAGTTGGTGGAGGGGTAGTGATGATGATGATGATGATGAGGAGGAGGAGGAGGAGGAGCTGGAGGAGGGACTTATGGTTAAAGAGGCTTGGATATCAAGTGATGATCAAGAATTAAAAAAGGGTGACTTTGGATTTGACATAACTTCACATGATCTCGAATACCAACAAAACAACAACTTCCTATCTTCAGGGTTAGCAACTCATCCCAGTTTTCCTAGAACTTTTCTGGAATGGGAGCTGAAAATCCTGTCTCTCTAGAAACCCCCAGACCTGAGCACCCTGGCATGACTGGTTATCCCACCTATGCCACGTCTCTTGGGAACTTATGGGAAGAGGGGCTGGCACAATATACTGGGAGATGAAAAAACATTATTTTTCTTTCTTTTAATGTGTTTTTTGGTACTGGGGATGGAACCCAGGGCTTTGCACTTGCAAGGCAAGCGCTTTGCCACTGAGCTGCACCCCAACACCGAGGAAACATTTGGCGTATGTATGGTGGAGATGACTACAGTGACAGTCTGCACACCCTTTTGCCATTTGCTGTTGAGACATTTTTATTAACACCCTCTGGATGCTGGGTCCTACCTAGAATGAGGAAACAGCTTGAAGCTTCAATTTCATTTTCCTTTTCTGGAGGCGCTGGAACTCTGCAGATCTGAACGGGGAGGAAAAATCAGGTGGTAGATGTTAAGAACAAAGCCAGTTAAACACCAGGGGATCAGATTTAACAGCGTGGTCTTCTTACCTGGTGGAGTAAATTGGTAAAGATGGACTTTCTCAAGTTCTTAGGAAGGCCAATGTCATAAAGGACTGTTGCAGTCAAAATCTGTCTTAGATTCTAAAAGGGAAGTGCTTTCGGGTTAGGTGGAGGCTGCCAATGATTCAGAGGCACAGGAGGTAGAATGCATATAATTATATTTTGTGAAAAGAGCAAACTCGTAATCTTCCTGCAGTTACAAATTTCCTTCAGTGATTCTGGTCCGTCCATCTTGCTCAGTGTCTCAGCATGTTGGAATGGAATGCTTAATTCCTTTCTGGAGTTTCTACTACCAGTGATGACAACCTCTCCCTGCCTCACACTTCTCAAGAGGTATTTAAGCTCAGATGCTCAAACAGGTATTTTTTTTTAACAAAATAAGTCTGTGTTATTATGATCTATTATCAAAAAAAGACAAGTCAAGGCTGAGAAGCATATGGTATATGGTGGTTGGTAACAGGGACAAAAATCTACAAATCTAACTAGGTGATATTAGAGAACAAATCACCAGTAATAATCACCCCTTTTTTATGCTTCTAACGTTAGTTTTATTTATTTCATACTTTTATTGATGCATCATAACTATACATCATAGTGAGGTTTAAAGCAATACAAACATACATGCACAAGCACTCAATGTGCTTCTCTCTGTGTCGCACCACGCTCCCCACCCCCCTGTACATTTAGTGAGGTTGGATATAATAGCATTATTTGAACTGTTTCCTTCATCAGTTCTCCCTTTTCCCCTCCCCGCCTCCTTCCCCCAATCTCCTTCCACTATTCTACTGGTCTTTCTCCTCATTTATTTTTGTTTTCTATTTTCTCTCTACCTTTCACATATGAGAGAAAACATATGGCTCTTGCGTTTCTGGGACTGACTTGGTGGAAGTGTTGCAGATCGAGTCTCTGACTCCGTGTCTTCAGGGTGTGGCTCTTACCTGCGTGACGTGGAAGTCGATCTCTTTGTCGCTGTACTGGTTGAGGAGCCAGTGCACCTGGCTTAGGGCATATTCACAGAGGTCTTCGCGGTGCAGCAGCAGGCTCACGGTGGGGCCGTGGGCCTTAACAATGGCCAGAGTCTGCAGAGGCAGCGGCAAACACACACCACTTCTAATACTTTTTTTTTTCAATACATTTCCCAGAGTGCAGGAGCTTTAGGGGCCCCTCCCAAACTTCACTCACTGCTTTCAGGCAAGAAGAGGTTCTGTAAAAATCTTTTCAGAAATGCTCATTGATACTCATTTCAATATTGGCCTTCATTCTTTTAATAAATTAATGAATTAAAATTTCTCTATTAAAAATATTTAGTGACTCCATGTCACCTTGACCTCCCTACTCTAATCCTTACTGGATTCTGTCTCTCTTTCCCTTTTCTTGGAGCAAAGCTTTTTGATGGAGTGGGTTACGTGTCCTGTCTCCACTTCTTACCTCTCATTCACTCCTTGATCCACTGTAATTTGGTCTCCATTTGCCATTGACATTAGGATAAATTTCTAGTATGCAAATCCTTGATAAAACACTTGAAAACTTTCTTGTTTCTTAAAATATGTCCCAAACCCTATGTAACATCCAAGTCTTTTGATTATGTGGCTTAGACCACCTTTCTGGTTTCATTTCTTTTGGCCTCATATCTCCCACCATCTCTCCTCCTCCTCTTCTCCTACTGCATTCACTAGCCTGTGCCTCAGTGGATGTGATTTCCTCTGTAGGAGATGCTCCTTCCCTACAAAGGACAACCTCATGGGCTGCAAGGTGCAGGCCCAGTGCTGCAGCCTTTCCAGCACACGCTAGCCAGCAGATGGATCCACTGAATTTTGTTTAGGTGTCTTGAAGAAAATACTCCTACAGTATACTTAAAAAGTTCCATGTTTGCTAATGATTTAACCACCCCAGGATATTAAAAAATAAATGCTTTCATAGCTTAAAGTGTAGAAAAGAAACTGAGTTAGAGAATGTAGTTGGAGCCGGGCGTGGTGGCGCATGCTTGTAATCCCAGTACTTTGGGAGGTGGAGACTGGAGGATCCAGGTTCGCAGCCAGCCTCAGCTCTCTCTCTCTCTCTCTCTCTCTCTCCCTATCTCTCTCTTTCTCTACTTAGCGAGGCACTCTACAACTTCGTGAGACCCAGTTTCAAAATAAAGTATAAAAAATAGGGCCGGGGGCGTAGCGCGGAGGTAGAACGCCCCTGGGTTCAATCTCTAGTACCGCAAAAAAAAAAAAAAAAAAAAGAATGTAGTCGGGGTTAAAACTTTTTATAATATAGCAACAAATAGACCTAAATAGGATAGAATTTAGCCTCCTTAAAAATTATAGCAATTAAATAAGTTAAGGATGGGATTACCACATGAATGTACTTTGTAATTTATTCTGTAAAGGGCACTGTAGTATTGTGACACAGTCTAGTACATTCTTTAGATGTTATTTTATTTAATTGTGGTATTCACAAACACTGGAAATTTCTGTGGCCTGTTGTTTTCCCAGTTAGTGACTGAGCTCAAATATGTGTTATGATACATAAAATGTGAAATAACTGACATTCTATTTTACTCACTTATTCTCTCCACACATTAAAATATCAGTTTCATGAGAGTGGGATTTTGGTCTGTCTAATCCTTTCTATATCCTCAGCACCTGGCACAGTATCTGGCATGTCATGGAGGTTCAAAAATATTACATGAAAGAATGAATAATGATTTGAAATAGATGAAAAAATGGAAATATTTGACAAGCTTCAAAAATTACAACCAATAAAGTCTAAAAGAACTGAGCTTAATTATTATGTCATGAAGGGAAGAGGAATTTCAAAATGTCCCATGCTTGGGAATGGTTCGACTAGTCCTGGATGTTAAAAAATAAATGCCTTAATAGCTTAAAGTGTAGAAAAGAAAACTGGAGAAGGTAGCTAAGTGTAAAGCTTTTTATATATCACAATAGAGAGACCTAAATAGGATACGATTTAAACATAGAATAAAGAGTAGGTGACCGGTCAGGTGTGGTGATGCACACCTGTAATTCCAGTACTTGGGAGGCTGTTACAGGAGGATTGTAGGTTCGAGGCCGGCCTCAGCAACTTAGCAAGACCCTCAGCAACTTAGTGAGACCCTGTTTCAAAAAAAAAAAAATAAAATAGGGCTGGGGCTGTAGCTTGGAGGGAGAATGACCCTGGGTTCAATCCCCAGTACTACACACACACACACACACACACACACACACACACACGAGGTAATCAGCATGAAGGGAGATCTAGCTGGAGGCATCCTGAGGCCACTCACATTCATGTATGAGGCTGTGGGGGCCCATTTCTCCATTATGTACCGGAACAGCATGAAGATCTTGTCAGAGAGTCGGTTGGCATCCAATCGGGGATAGGGGAAATCTCTCCAGTGGTTGACATACTTGTAAATGGCTTTGCTGAACTTCTCAAGGGCTGTGTAACAACAGCAACAAAAACAAAAAAGATTTTATGCAATACATTGAGTAATAATATTTTATAAATGGGTTTCTTTGTTCAAATTACAACCACAGATTGAGAAAAATATAAATAATGGGAAGAAGCATAAAATTTGAGAAGAGAGTATTGACAGTAAGAAAAGTGTAATAGTTTTTTTTTTTTTGCGGTACTGGGGATTGAATGCAGCAGGGGCGTTCTACCTCTGAGGTACACCCCTGGTCCTATTTTTTATATTTTATTTTGAAACCAGGTCTCACAAAGTTGCGGAGGGCCTCACTAGGTAGAGAGAGAGAGAGAGAGAGGAGAGAGAGACAGGGAGAGAGCGAGAGAGCTAAGGCTGGCCGCGAACCCAGATCCTCTGGTCTCCACCTCCCAAAGTACTGGGATTACAAGCATGCGCCACCACGCCTGGCTTGTAATAGTTTTTATAGAGTCTTACAACTGCACCAAATAATCATATAAAAAGTATTCAGCTAAGTTAGTAAAGTACAAATTAAACCACTATGATATATGCTTACACACAATCCAGACTGGATGATATTTAATATAGTCAATGCCAAGTGTTGACAAGACTAAGGTGTAGCTGGTGTGCTCACATTCTGTTGGTGGGAGTTGGATTGGTATAAACACTTTGGAAAACTCTTTGGCAATATCTACCAAAGATGAGTATGCATTCTATATGACCCAGAAATTCCAGTATTCAGATATAGTCATTAGATATGCGTGTATATATGTAGGTACCAAAATCGTGTACAAGAATATTCATATAACCCCTCCCTTTTTTGGGAATAGCCTCAAACAGAAAATAGTCCAGATATCTGCCAACAGGTGGAATGGAAAAGTATATTATAGCATAGACATATAATAGAATACAGAAAGGAAAATACAGTACAGCTATGCAGAATGCTATGACTCTCACAAATGGATGAAACTAATGGGGCTAGGAGTTAGGATGTAGAAGGAAACATGAGGGGGACCTGTTGGCACAAGTAATGTCCCACTTCTGACCTGCATGGTGGTCACATGGATAGATTCACTATGTAATAATTCATCAACCTGTACACTTCCGATCACTATGATTTTCTGTACTTAAGTTTACTTCAATAAAATAAAAAAATCATCTCAGGCCTACAGAAATATCATTTGGGCAACTAATCCTCATGTATTTGCAACAAACAAACCAACCAATAAATTTTTTTTTCCTTTAGCCCTCATATGCTGCTAATTTTGTTAAATGACCCAGAAAATTTATAGTTCATTATCTTAAGGATACCTCATTTGCAAAAAATACTCTGGACAAGACACTGAGTATAGTAGCTTTAGTGCCGGTCAATTATTGGCTCATTCACATCCTCTCCAAACTCTTGATTTCTTTGAGAATTTCTAACTGCATTCCATCATGAGTGTGTGTGTGTGTGTGTGTGTGTGTGTGTGTGTGTGTGTAGAGCACAAAGACAGAATTCCCTGAATTGCCATTATGATTTTTGGTTTTCTTTTTACATTCTTTGTCATTAATATTAGAGGTAGAGGGTCCAAAGTTTATTTGCAGGAACACAGTGGTGAGCTGCAATAATAAGTAGAGATAATTAAAAGTACTGAAAAGTGAGACATAGTATAAAGAAATCTAGTAGAGTGCTGCTCAAAGTCCTTGAATCAGACTGTCATAGTTGATTCACTTGGTTCTGCCAGGTACTAATTGTCTGCCAGTCAAGTTATTTAACCTCTTTGAGCCTCAACTTTATCATTTGTAAAATGAAAAAAAAAAGTTAGCCACCTAATGGGGTACCTGTGAAGGTTAAATGAAATAATAACCTTAAAATAAATACCCAGGGCAGTCTCCAGCCACATAGTAAATTCACAGTATATATTAGGTAAAAAATATTACCTTAATTGAGGACTGAACAAGAGGAGATAGGCAAAATGGAATAGAAGGGACTTGGTTGTAAAGAAGACATTTCTGACAGCAGGGGCTTTTAAATATTATAAAATAGTAGTGTTAGAGTATATTAAAAGTTCAAGGGATCCTAACAATCACTTCTGGTGTTTTTAGAAGTGAAGCAAATTCAGCCGGGTGTGGTGGCGCACACTTGTAATCCCAGTACTTGGGAGGCTCAGACAGGAGGATCACGGGTTTATGGCCAGCCTCAGCTACTTATGAGGCCCTCCATATCTTAGTAAGACCCTGTTTCAAAAATAAAGAATAAAAAAATAGGCTTGGGGTGTAGCTCAGAGGTAGAATGCCCCTGGATTCCATCCCCAGTACCACAAAAAAAAAAAAAAGTGAAACAAGGTCACCTGGTAGCTCAGTGGGAGTCCAGGTCCCCAGATTCATCCAAAAGCCTCCTTCTGCACTGCAAATATCTCCTCCTAGGAATTCGAGGGCATGTTCTTCTCTGTAGACTCTTAATGGCTGTAGATAATTTCAGTTTGAGGTAGAGGGGATTCGTGATCTTAGATTGCTTCCTTATTTTTCTCAATCTTGTGATTGCTTGTTTGTTTACTTATCATTATTACAATATGGTATCACATTCAGAATCCAGAATTTAACCTACTGTTGATTGCTGGTAAGCTCTCATGATCATTGAAGATAAAGTGTGACCCAGTTAAAGATGGAGGCCCTTAGAAGCAAAGGCCTTATGAGGCAGTGGAAAGTGTATAGTCTGGGTGGTCATGTAGACCTGAGTGTGAGTGGCATGTGTACCAGTCATCAGCTATGTTACCACCTTGGGGACATTTGTTAATTTCATGACCCTCAGTTTTTTATCTTTAAAATGGGACAATAGTGCTTACTTTGCAGAAATGTTGTGAGGAATGAGTGGGATAAATCCCTGCAGAGGGCCCGCCCTCCATATGGGAGCACCAATAAATGGTAGCTATTATCATTACAAAAGACAACACTGACATAAAAGAAAAAATAAGACTTCCATTCAATTTGTAAGACGGGTTGGTAGTCTGCTTTCAGCAAAGAGGAAATCACGGGGATACCCACCGATACAGAACGTTCTCTTCATACTTTCATCCTCGGCCAGCCGGAGCATGGTTTGCATGGTGAGCAGTGTCATCATCATGAAGGGGATACTCTGGGACACTGCCGTGACAGGTGAGAGGAGAAAGGTGTCATTCATCTTCTCACACAGGGATCCTGCAACCCTCCTCCCATGTCAAGGAGGGAAGGTCCAGCAGAGAGAAGTTCCCTTTCACCCCTCCTCCCCACCTTCATGCCAGGCCATACTTACTACCTTGAGAGAAGGCACTGACTACACAGTCAGCAGTTCCTGTTATTTAGTGGCAATTGCTTATTTAGATGATCATTTTCTTAATATCCATCTCTCTCACTCAACCTTACCTCTATCCCCAAGACCTAGCAAATGTCACAGGTGCTCAATAATACTGGATAAATAAAGTAGTGTAGAAACAGATGGCAGGAAACATTTACTTCATGCAAGTGTTCAGTGGTTTGCAGAATATACCTTATGGAAAACGTGCTTTTATAAACACAAAGCCAGGTGAAGGGGAAGGTGAGGATGAGAGTGCAGTCAGGCCAGATTCAGTGCAGTCTGACTAATGGTTGCTCAGCACCTTCATCTATTGTTATGGTTTTGATATAGAATGTCCCCTGAAGAGTTCATGTATTAATGTTCAGCAGTGAAATGATTGAATTATGAGGGGTCTAATCTTATCAGTGGATTAGTCCATTGTAATAGATTTACTGGGCAGTAACCTAGGCAGGTGGGATGTGGCTGGAGGAGGTATATTGTTGGGGGTGTGGTTTTGGGGACTGTGCATGTGTCCATGAACCTCCTCACAAGCTCTCTCTCACTTCCAGCTTCCATGATGTGAGAGCAGAGCCCTTGTGCTCTCTCTGTTCCCTGTGCTATGCCCTGAGCTCCACAGACTTCAGCTGGCCTAACATGGACTGAACCCCTGAAATCGCCAGAACTGTGAGCAAATAAATTCCTTCCTCTAAGTTGTTGTCATCAGGTTTTTTTTGGGTCAAAGCAGTGAGAATGTTGACTGAAACATCTGTGCTCACAAACTGCCACACACATTTCTTTAGCGAGAGTCCATGGTACAGTAGAAGGTGGGGATGTTCTCTCTACTGCCATTTGCTCTCATTTGGTTTTTAGACAATTAGTCAGAGGTAGTTGTTTCCCAGGGAAGATGCAGGGAGAACTCCCTTTATACCATAGCTGGTGGCCAGTTCAGCCAAGGAGAGCACAACAAATTCATTTGGCAGCTCTAGAATCCTGAAGTTACTCTGCACTTCGTACATCACAGAGTTGAAGTCATGTGCAGCCAGAGACACCAAAACCTCACCAGCCAGCATTCTGATTTCTCTGGGAATCTGAAGAGAAAAATAATAACAATTAGAGGAAGAGCAAAGTGAGTCTAGAGAGGGAACATGGTCTACATAATATTGTAAGTTCCCCTAGATTTGGGATAGAGGGAGAAGATGCTGTTACAAAACTATGGTAAAAGACTCTCAGGTGTTAGTAGTTGGGAAAACAGAGATGATTTTAATGTATTTTAAAACATGGATATTAATAGGGTTCTTATAAAGGGTTTGTAGATGTTTTCTTGCTAATTGATCAGGTATCATGAAAAGAGGGTTTATGTTTTATGTATAAAGGATATGAATTATAGATGGGTGTGGTGGCACATGCTTATAATCCCAGTACTTGGGAGGCTGAGACAGGAGGATAGAAGGTTCGAGGCCAGCCTCAGCAACTTAGGCCCTCCGCAACTTAGCGAGACCCTGTTTCAAAATAAAAGAATAAAATTGGGCTGGGGGTGTAGCTTGGAGATAGAATGCCCCTGGGTTCCATCCCCAGTATCGCAATAAAATAAATAAAATAAAATAAAAGATATGAATTACTATGATTGGAAGAATAAAGGTAATGTTGAAAGGAATGGGCTAGGAGTTGAGAGTTTTGCTTTAATTATTTTCTGAACTAATTAACTTTCATATTGGAAATGTTGGGTGCTTTTGTTCTGCTTTTTTGGTGGTGAGCTAGGTAAATCTGATCAACCCTTCAGCTGAGGAAAATAAAAAGATCAGGACAAGATAAAAAAAGAGTACTCATAAAAGCATTAAGAGGCTTGCAATATAGAGTGGAGTGAATTACTGAGTTAAGATCGAGAAAAGATTAGACAGTCTAAGATGAAGAGACACTCAAAGACATAAGAAGTCGTAAGGGGGCCAAGAAAACTGGTTTCTAGTTACTTGTTCAGTCAGTTAGCTGTGTTACTTAGAAAAATCAATCTCTCTCAGCATAAACTCCCTCATCTACATTGAGATTGGATGATATTACCTCTAAAGTCTTTCTCAGATTTGCCTCAGTTTCCTCATCTGTGAAGGAATAAATAACAGGCCCTGGGTCTGTATCCAAGTTACCATGCAACACAAAGTCATTTGCGGTCCTGGCAGTAATGTAGAAGCAGCTTCTGCACCTCCACATGGATGCAGTTGGGTCTCCTAAAGACCCTGCTGCTGGCCCTGTGCTGATTCATCACCAAGAACCAAACTTACGTTGTCATCTCTCATGTCCTTAGAAGTATAATAAATCAACCGTTGGACAATGGCATCATCCAAGATGTCAGTATTCTGAATAACAGAAGTGAGATGACTGTAAATGTCTTCCTGTGAACATATAAGCGCATACACACAGGTATTTGGTTTGCAAAAATAAAAGAAACGGAAAGTGCATATAATGAACACCATTAAAGCAAGCGATATATTTTTACTATACAGCAGACAGTATATAGCTTAGTTCAGGCTTTCTGAACATAGTATGCATCTTTAGGAGTCAAAGGCTTCCATGTAGAGAGAAATAAATTCTAAGAACTATTTGTACTTGTTATTTTCTATGGCAAGCTCAAAATGAAGGCAGAGACAGGCTATTTGATGTATCAAAGTCTCTTGGAAGTCATCCTTGTAGAGGTCTCAGGGGGATGGAAGTGCCTGTCACACTAATTGTTGCTCTTATACCAGGGAGTGAGTGGAGGACTAGGGAGCACACTGTGATTCTGGAAGAGGCTGCTACACTCTGCAACTGGATCCTGAGGAGGAGGGAGATATAGGCCCTTGTTTCATTCATGCCTTTGCTGAGAGAAGGTGGTGAATCCTTTTTGGCCAGAGCTGTAGGAATCACGTGGCCTGACTGGATGCCCATTGTGTGGGCTCCTCCACATCTCTCAGGTGGCGACGTGTCCTCTGGAAGATGAAGGAGAGACTGCCGTGCTGAGATCTCCAATAGTCTCGAGCACATGCCTCAAGGTGCTGCACCCATGTTCAAGGTGTGAAATAACTCCCTTTGCACAATTCCACAATGAGGCATAGTTTGTCTTTGTTTTCTTCCTGTAAGTCCCCTGGGAGACTGCCTCACCATCTGTGAGTTCTTCCCTTGCTCCGCGTATCTCCTCTGCATTGTGCAGGCCTCCTTCTCTTGGCAAAACTCACACATGTGAGGCCCTTGCCATGTTCCTGGAGCTGGGCCAGACCTTTATCTGGAACATCTCATTAATGTTCACAGCGAGCCCCTGTGTTAATCACTGCTCTGCCCTTTTATAAATGAGGAAATTGAGACCCAGAGAACTTAACTGTGGTTACTATTAGAGATGCTACAACTTTAAACCCAACTATCTGAATCTAATCTGGCACCTTAACCTGTTAGTTGTGTTGGCTATTTCCATCCTTTATCTTGACCCACTATAAGAGTGAATTGGGCTGGGCATGGTGGTGCACACTTGTAATCCCAGTACTTTGGAGGTGGAGACAGGAGGATCACAGGTTCAAGGCCAGCCTCAGCTACTTAGTGAGGCCCTCTGCAACTTAGTGAGACTTGTTTCAAAAAATAAAGAATAAAAAATAGGGCTGGGTGTGTAGCCCGGAGGTAGAATGACCCTGGGTTCAATCCCTGGTACCACACACACAAAAAAGGAAAGAATAAAAAATAGGGCTGGGGGTGTAGCTTGGAGGTACAATGCTCCTGGGTTCAATCCCCGGTACTAAAAGAAAAAAGAATGAATTGGAAGCGCTTGTTAAACATACATAGTCTCTGGTCCCTTCTTTAGACATTCTTATTCTGTACTTGTAAGTTCTAGAGACCAGATGTCCAAGTGTTTAAGAAATAGCACTCTGTGGGAAAATTAATTCCTACTAAGAGATTAATATAATGGTTGTCAACCATACCTAGATGTTAGGATCATCTCCATGCGTTTTAAATTTCCAGGCTTATCACACATTAATCAAATCAGAAGCCTTGACAGTGGGTCCTGCCAACTGATCTTTTCCCAAAAGTCTCTAAAGGATTCTAATATGCAGCCAGGGTTGGGAAAAATTGAATTAAGAGATAAAAGTATAGGCATTGCCCTCACAGGGATGTGACATTGAAGAGTCATTAGAAGCCTCTTGTTGGCATTAGACGGGCTTGCGTTTGGATACAGTCCTACTGTTCGTATTTGGGCAAGTCATGTAACTTCTGGGTGTCTCACTTCTTTTTCAGTTGTCAAATGAAAATAGCAATACCTACCTTATAAAGTTGTTGTAGGCATGAATATTACGTAATGCATTACTGTGTTGAAAACATCTAGCACTTCACTTCCTACATAAGTGTTCAACGAAGGGTAGTTATTGTTATTTGGGTTGTTGAAGTCTGAAAAGCCTTCAATTCTCAGAGAAATTTTCTAGTGTGAAATAGAATTTTAGGTGAGTATGAGAGGCCTTTGGAGATTTTCATAGGAGCCCTCAAATTATAAAGGAGGAGATTCTAGTACAATGGTTAAGTCCGACATTCCTCTCTCTCCACATCTACCTGTATAAGGTTATGAACCAGGGCATCATTTGCTAGTATCTAGAAGTGGATACCACGATTCTTGAAATGCTGAATATAATTGTGCCAGCATTATAATGACTTCCATTATAACTGCATTTTTAAAAAATCTAATACCATGTAAGAAGCCAGAGAAAATAAAGAAATCGAGGCAAAGAAATGAAATACTGCAACAACTGGACTAGAAAAGGTTGAATGGGAACAATTTCTTCCCTTTTTTTCCTACCTTGCTAATATTATCTTCCTTGTTCAGCATCCCAAGAGTGAGGTTAATATCTCCAAACATCTCTGAAATGCACAGAAAAAGAACAATTAAAACGTGATGGAATGCCCTCCTGTTAATTACTTTGCAGTAGTCACAGAAAGTTAATCTGCCCTCTGTCCCCACTCTCTGTCCTTTTTCTCCTCCTTGACTGCTAGCTCTTTGATGACAGGAACTATGTCTTATTCAGATTTCATATCCCTGATATATTTGGGAGTAGCAGATGTTTAATAATTATTTTGAAACCTGAATTCAATGTGGAAGGGTATAAAAAAAGATACTGGATTCCTAGTTATCCCTTCAGGCAAGTGGGCATTACCTTATGTATCCTCTCTAACAAAGGTTGGCTTTAGGATTCAGCAAACTAAATCCTTTACTCCTGACTTGAGCATTAGAAGGCAATGGTTAAAAAAAAAAAAGAAGGCAATGGTGAAATATAGCTCTTTATTTCCTCAACACCTTCCCTGTCTTTTATATATATATTTTTAATTTTGGTACTAGGGATTGAACCCAGGGGCATTCTACCTCCAGGCTACACCTGCAGCCCTTTTTATTTTGAAACAGGTTAATTAAACCCGCAACCCTTTTTATTTTGAAACAGCTAAATTGCTGAGGCTGGCCTACAACCTGTGATCCTCCTGTCTCAGCCTCCAAAGTAGTGGGATTATAGGTGTGCACCTCCACACTCCACTCTCCCTTTCTTTTTCTCATGCTGTCCACCCTCCTATGCCTACCAAGTCCTTGTACTGGTTCCATGCTCATGAGACCTTGCTCTTGTCTGCAAAAGACCTGTGTTTTGATTCGCACTTTGCAGGAATATGTTTTGGCTAGAGCACTCTAGAAAACCAGAATAAGAATTTGGAGTCAATAGAACTTAGCAGTTTCAGGCTGCATGGCAGGTTGGTGGGATGCAGGCTTTTGGAGGTGGAGAGTCCCTCTGAGCCTCCAAATCAAATGACACATCCCTTGATACGGTCTTCTTGGCAAAACAAAAAGGCAGCTGTACTAGTAAATTGGGGGAAGTATTTCTAAGGAATTCTAATAGTTAAAATTAGACAAACAAATATTTCATTGATAAGCAGCCACTTTTTCCTCAAATAGATTAAAAGTTTGTAAAGCAGGGGAAGCACAATCATGTCTCAGACTTCCTATCGTTGGTCCTTCACAATCAGCATACTATTATTATTTTGAAATAAAGGGGAAGCAAAGGGAAATAATCATACTTTAGCACATTGTTTCATAACACCTTGGAGGTGTACAGCCCTCCCACAGTAACACAGCACTTCCCAGACCTGACATATGCCCATGACTACGCAGGCACAAAACCCACAGCAGAGTCCTGCTCCCCATCATCTGACAGTGCTTACCTATGGAATCGTCCATGCTGTGAGTTCTGTCTTGGCTGTTTTGGGCTTTTTAAGAGACAACACCCGAATATCAGAAAGAGTAAGGCTAAAATATCAAAGACACGGGTTGGCAAGTTTCTCATACAAGGTTCACATAAGGTTCCCTAGATGAAAGTCCTTCCTCCACTTGCTTGGCACAGTGACCCGGAGCTTCCAGTGATGGGCTTGCTGTTGAGGAGGATGAGACGGTACACTACCACTAGGACATTTTCTTGCTTTTGAGCGCCTGCTGACCAACAAAATGGCTGCATCTCACCAAATAGTGTCCCTTTGGTGGAGACCAGCCAATGTGAGAAGGAAGAAATCAGAGGCTAGGACTCAAACCATTGTTATAGATTGAAGGAGTTCCTCTCCCTAAACCTGGGTCCATTGATCACAAATTTGGGAATGGCTTTCAATGGCCACTTTACTGGCCTGATGTTGATAAATCTTTGAGGTGATCTTGTTGATTGTTCTATTTGGTGAAAGTCAGTCACACAAACTGGGCATGCTCAGTGGACTGGAACGCCCATGGGGCAGTTGAATGGAATGTCCAACCGACACAGCAGTGAAGCCAAGCCTTCTGCCTCCCGCCCCACTGCTTCCTCGTGACTTGCTCAGGCTTTTTCTTCGACTCCATTATTTCTATTTGGTTTCAAGTCATTTTTAATCCAGTCATTTTGGTCATAATGCTTTCAGCTTTACTAGCATGAACTTCAATCTGATCCTAAAGCCCCTTAACCCTAAATCTCTGTGGTCATAATCTCTGATATATGTATAGCCTGTAATGTTAATATGACAGGAGATAAAGTGGGAAGGGGATACTAACCCTCTATAGGGCCAGGTGTAAAAGGGGCTGAGAAGAGGGGCACATGACAGTTCTCAGAGTCTTCTTCTCTGGCTGTCTTCCCTTGATGAACCCAGCTTCTTTCAGATTCGAAGGTCAAGTGCTTCCAACTAAACCTTTGAATAGATCATCTTTTTCTTAGCTATTTTGGTCCTCAGCAGGCTGATTGTCAGGAACATTCTCAGCTTCTCCAAGTCAGCATCACTTTTCCTCAAACTGTTGTCCACAAGTGCCTTGTCATAGGATTCACCTGTGTCCTTATTTAAAATTTCATTTTTTAGGCCCCACCTTAGACCTGGTAAATTAGGATGAGGGGCTGGATTCTGTATTTTCGCGGAGTGCCCCTGGTGATTCTTAGTTCACTAAAGTCTGAGAAGCACTGGCTGACATCCTCGCCCAGTCGCCCATTAGTAGATGAGTGAAAACTCAGCACTACACTGAGGTGTTCATCCTGGTTGGCAAGAATGGCAGCTGTTCCTCTCTCGCACCCTGACTCACCACTGAAGAAGGAGCGGAGAACTGGTGAGTCCAAGAGGTACTGGGGTGATTAGTGGCAGCCCCAAAACTCATAATGCCTTATCAGAAAAAAATAGACATTAGAAATCTTGTGCTCTTAGAATTTTAAGGAACAATATGCAGTAAAATTAGTAATAAGAAAACTACCTAATTAGGTAATTGTTAGAATTATTTCTTTTTTGTGAATGGCAAACAAATTTTTCTGCCTTTCTTACATATTTTCTTGATTTCTGGGAAATTAGGGAAGTTAGGACATGATTGATTTATATTAACTTTGTAATTTATTCATCAGGACAATCAAAACATGTCCTTTCACCGAAGTCCTTTCAGATAAAGCAAATTCAGATAGATTAAAAAAAAAAAACCACAAATCCTCAAAATAGCTAATTTGCTGACATTTTATTCCATTTTGGGGGACTTCTTATTATGTCTTTCCTCATTTCTTCTCCTTCTCTTTATACTCAGCTAACACAATGTAGGCTTGATTTCTCTGAGGCCCTAGAAGCATGCTAAACAGTGATTCTCAAAGCTACTAGGATGGCATATGCTAACAAATTCAGTATTTTTTCTAGATATCTGTTTTTGGAGGAGTCTAAATTTAGCCCACTAAGGAACTAGGGTGTCTCCCTGGTTATATGGTAGCTATCCCCTTTCAATATATTTTGTCAAGTGTTCCTATCCAATTCCAGAAGTACTATGCTCCCCAGTGAGGTATTATCATACAAGAATGTGAATAAGGCAGAAGCCAGGAGTGGTGGTGCATGCCAATAATCCCAGAACTTGGGAGGCTGAGATAGAAGGATCATAAATTAAAGGCCAGTTTCAGCAAATTAGTGAGACCTTCAGCAACTTAGCAAGACCCTGTTTCAAAATAAAAAAATGAAAAAATAGGGTTGGGGGTCTAGCTCAGAGGTAGACTGCTCCTGAGTTCCATCCCCAGTGCTGCCAAAAAAGAAAAAAAAAGTGAATAAGCCAGTAAAGGTAAAATATAAAGCTATAGGAGAATAGACACATAAAAATATGGAAACATAGAAATTTAAATTTGTGGTTTTAATGTAAATGGTTTTATTGTAGAGTGAAATTAATTTAAAATTTGACATTAATCTTTTTATTTTTCAAATGAAGTTTTAGATTTTACAAAATATATTAAAAGTGGAATTAGATACTTCTTTGCTTTCTAGTCAGTTTCATGAGACTAAACCCAATCACTTATATTCTAGCATATAAAAGGGCTAGGAATATTAGATAGTAATTTCATATAGAGATAAATGCTTTTGATGCTAGTAATCTCCCATTTTCCTGTTTTCTTTTTTCCTTTCTTCTCATTTCCTACTTCTTCCCTCTCCTCTCTCCCCTGTCTTTTACTCCTGCTTTTTTTATGGTACTAGGGATTGAACCCAGGGGCATTCTACCTCTGAGCTACACCCCCAGCCTTATTTTATTCTTTATTTTGAAACAGGATCTCACCTAGTTGCTGAGGCTGGCCGTGAACCTGTGATCCTCCTGTCTCAGCCTCCTAAGTACTGGGATTACAAGAGTGCGCCACCACACCCGGCTACTGCTATTGCTTTTGTTTTTACTTTTTCTTCTTCTTTACTTTTCCACTTACAGTAACTACAAATAATACAAGAATAATTTCCAGTATCATTCAGTTTAGTTGAATTTCACACATATTTATTGACTACTTGTTAGGCAAGAAGCCCACAATAGAGACATTTGAACATATTGTAATTAAAGACCCATTTCCTGACCTCAAGGAATTCACAGTCTGAGGGGAGAAGCCAGTCCATCAGTACAGCAGACTGAACAATGAGTCAGGGTGGGTGTTGTTGTTATTATAGAGAAGCAAACAAAGAGCAGGAAGGGATTTTGAGTTCTGTCCACGAAGCACAAGGTAGCACTCGAGTTGGTCCTTGAAGACAGAAATGAATCCTCTTCACAGCATTCAAAGAAACTCATCTTCTTCCTTGCCTAAGTAGAAGACAGATCTCTAATGAATTTTGCTTTTTCATCATTAGTAAATAATAGCATTTTCTTGATTTTTTTTTTGGCGGTACCAGGGATTGAATCCAGGGGCGTTCTACCTCTGTGTTACACCCCCGGCCCTATTTTTTATACTTTATTTTGAAACCAGGTCTCACGAAGTTGTGGAGGGCCTCACTAAGTAGAGAGAGAGAGAGAGAGCGAGCGAGCTGAGGCTGGCCGCGAATCCGGGATCCTCCGCTCTGTCTCCCAAAGTACTAAGATTACAAGTGTGCACCACCACGCCTGGCTATTTTCTTCATTTTTTAAATGTAATTGACTGAGATTTTGACTTTCTTTTCTATTGTTTATTGCAATTAAACAGTGGTTCCATTGTTATGATAAAATATACATCCAAAATACTTTTCCTCTACCCAGAGCAGAATTCACCTATGAAATAAAGAGGAAGAGAAGAAACAGCCTGAGACTTGGAATTCAGAAACTCGAGTTGTATCTAGGTTCTGTTTCATGCTAGTTGTAATACTCTGGGAAAATCGTCCATGTGCCTGGACCAAATATGATTTTTCAATTGCAAAAAAGGAGGGGATCAGTTTAGTTGGCCTAAGGACCATATTCTGTGCTAAATCACTTTGTTTTCACTTTCCTGATAATTACAAACCATTTATAATGTTCCTAACTGCAAAGCAACAAAATTATAAATGAAGTTTTGTATTGGAAGTTTTGGTGGATAGGGAATTTCTTATACTTTTCCCCATATTTTTCCTTTTTCATGCCCTGAGAGCAGGAGCCAGTGATACAGGGAGAAGAGATTGGAGAAGTCTGTATGGATTGAATGCAAGGCAGCCATCAGTGTGGACAGCAAGGTAAGGGAGGTAAATATACCTTGAAGCCTAATTCAATGACTGAGGTTCAATTAATATTCCTTGATTAAAAATCCTCGAAACATGTGCAAATTGCAGTTACTTTTCTGTATAACACTTGAATGTGCTATATTTAAAAATTGAGAACATGGTTTTAAAAATATGCTTATGCATACCCATGTTCACAGCAGCACAATTCACAATAGCCAAATTATGGAACCAACCTAGATGTCCATCAACGGACGAATGGATTACAAAACTATGGGAAATACACACAATGGAATTCTATTCAGCAATAAAGAAGAACAAAACAAAATTATATCATTTGCAAGAAAATGAAAGGACCTGGAGAACATTATGTTGAGATCAGCCAATCACAGAAAGAGAAGGGTCATATGTTTTCTCCAATATGCAAGCTAGGGAGTAGTGAGGATACAAGAGGGACTCCAGACAATGGTGGAGAAGCCTCAGTGGAGCCAGGGAAGTGG
>PVJS01005353.1:0-64503 GCA_004027185.1 Glis glis | reverse complement strand
AATTTTTCTTTTTTGAATATGTAGTATGATATATCTGAATATGAACCTTAATCTTCATAGTAATTTATATTATCTAGTCATTCTTGACCTGTGTTGTGTCTTTTTGCAAATATATAGTGCATCTTCTATATTACATGTCTTCTATTTTTTCTCTAGGAAGTCATATTTTCTTTAATTTTTTCTACTGAGGACAATTGAAATAAACCCTTGCTCTATCTCTCAGCCTACCCTTTCCTTCTTTCTTCCTCTTTTTCCTTCCTTCCTTCCTTCCTTCCTTCCTTCCTTCCTTCCTTTCTTCCTTCCTTCCCTCCCTCCCTCCCTCCCTCCCTCTTTCCTTCCTTCCTTCCTTCCTTCCTTCCTTCCCTCCCTCCCTCCCTCCCTCCCTCCCTTTATTTCATGCTTTGGGCTTTATTTTCTTTTCGAAGAGATATAAACATAAAGAAAGAATGAAAATCACCTCGGTCCACCTTTATAGAAATTAAAATACTGAAACATCTTTCTTCTGTACTTTTATGTTATATCATGTTTAGTATAATTTATATGTGTGTATATTTATATGTCTGTCTACATGTGTCTGCATAATACTTCATTGTTTTGAAAATTTGTGTAAATGGTAGGACACAGTGCTTTGCATTAGCAGCTTGTAATTTGACAAAGAACAGATACATTTGCTGAGATGTATTTATCATGAGTCTTTTAATCCAAGTTTTTCATTTCAAATGTTGTCTAACTAGCTCTCTAGCATTTTCCATGCTCTCTATAAACTGTGGTTCATGGAAGTGTGTTTCCGGGTTATCAATATCATCATTATATTGTCTTCCCTAAAGCAGTTCATCTGGGAAGAAAGCTTCAGTTAAGGTCAAGGTGTGCCTTTGTCAATCACTTTTTTTCTCTTTTACAGAAGAATTACAATTTTAGAAAATAATTCTCTTTTGAGTCTTTCTGTTTCATTTCTCTCTTTTCAATGACTTTGAAGAGAACTAATCAAGCTGGCTGCTATTAGATCATCAAGAGTAATGACTGATGACAAGGCTTTGTGTCGTTTTTGGTGTATGACTCAGAAGGATTCGAGGAATGGAATGTCACCACAAAGACATAGCTTGCTCTTCTCTCCTGTTTGTGTGTATGAACACATCCCCCAGGCCTGTGTCCTGGGAAATCCTGTGAGCTTCGACTCACCCAAGCAGTGAGTAGGACTCATTCAGATCCCAGGAGCAGGACTACATAAATCCAGATGTCATCTACTGGGGTACCAAGACATGGTTCAATAATGTTTCATTTTAATGTTCAAGACTGACTAAAATCTATCATGTATTTCTGTAGTTTGGTCAAGTTTTACTGTTAGTCATCATGATAAGTCTATCTAGACTTCACTTAGAATATATAATTATGGAGAACTTAAAAACTACATTTCATATATAACTTTGTATCAGATAAGATTATATTGGGACAAAACGCTGTGGGGGAAATACTGTGGGCCAACATTAAAAGAAAAAGGCACAATGTACAAATTCTGATGTTTAACAAAATGCTGACACATTACGGAGGACAGGAATCACTATAGTATTTAGAACCTTCTGGGAAGATTTCAAAGAACAATGTAACAGTATTTTTTTAAATGTTTGATCATGCTAGAAATTCCAATTCTTGTGACTTTAAACTTTTTATAAAATGTTATTTGTCAACTGAAAAACATTCAAAGTTAGTAATATATTTTCAAAATCCTTTTAATATAAAACAAAAATCAGAGAAAAACAGTTCTAAAGTATTACTTTGCATGTTTTTAACATATCCTATTGTTTTCAAGTTTTTCAAAACAGTTTATCATTTCCCTGCCTCTTGTGAAATTTTCCTTTTTCATATTTCAAAGTCCATTATTGATATTAGTTTGTTTCTATTCTCAATAGTTTTGTTTTTGTACTTTGCTCATTTTTATATTGAAGTCATGTTATTTTATTTTTACAGTATTGATACCTAATGGTTCATGTTTTCCTTCTTTATCATTCCTTAATTTTTTGACAATACTTTCTTAGCTTGTGAAAATTTCAAATTAGCTCATAAAGTTATATGAAAGAAGCAATATTGTGAAAATTTGTATTGCATTTTAGTACATTTTAGAAAAATAACTCTAATGTATGTGTAGTTTTTCCCTCAGCACACATAATTTATTTCTCGGTTTAGTCAATTTATCTTTGTAAATCTTTTACCTCATTTATGAGATTTCTACTTCAAAATCTTACTGATTTGTTGCTATTGTGAGTTAGATTTTTAAAAAATCATATTTCCTCCTTAATTTTTATTGATCACCAGAATGTTATTTTTATTTACTTATAGATCTTACAGATTTTCAACAATCTTACTTAATCCTGTTTTTGAAATGTTTTTATTTCTATAGATTACCTTTGGTTTCCTTTATGCAAAATAATATTGTTTGTAAAGAAATATTCTCATGTTTGCAATTCTAACATTAGGAGGCTGAGACAGGAGGATCATAGGTTCAAGGACAGCCTCAGCAAATAGTGAGACTCTCAGCGACCTAGTAAGACCCTGTTTCAAAATAAAAATTAAAAATAGGGCTGGGGGTGTAGCTTGGATGTAGAATGTCCCTGCATTCAATCGCTAGCACCACACAGACACAAAATAATGTGAACACCAATGTTGTCATCTCAAATCGACAGTTGAGTGGCAGAAAGTAAAGGACATGAAGATCAAATCCACATGCATAAGAGGTGTCTGGTAAGAAAGAAAAGAGGAATATAGAAAAATAACGATCAGCTGGAGATGATTTCACGGATGGGATAAAAACATTGTTTAATTCACAAGGATAGGCTAACTCATGGACATAATGATTGAAAAATGGTAGCCATAGTAGCAGAGACTCGTGGAATTTATGAGTATCAATGATTTAAAAAATAAAACACTCATAAGACTTCCGGATAGAGAAATCTAAGGATAGGGTAATTAGATTCACAAGAGTCTTTTTATAGAAAACAATGAGGAATTTATGCTTTGATGAAGGAGAGCAACATATATCACAGACATATAAAACAGACATATATCACAAATCTGGAATTACAATTCCAAGGTACTATGATGTTTGAAGAGACAAGGAAATACTTTTTTTTCTGGCTAAAAAACAAAGACTTATTATCACTAATATACCACTCTCCTTAAACAAACAAACAAAAACAACAGTTTAGGTCTTAAACAAAAGAGTATACCTAAAAATTGAAGAACTCTTGAAACAAAGATGGTTGATATCAATACTTAGATTCAGAGTTGTTTTAGAAATTTGGCCAGTAAAGTAAAGCAGGAAAGGAAAAAGAAGAAGAAAGGAAAAGAGAAAAACACAAAGGTCTCATTATCGATGGAGGATGCAATTGTTTATCAAGAACATGCAGAGATAAATTATTGGCATTAATTATTAGAAAAATAAGAAATTATAGCAAGTTTGCTAGAAGCAATGTCAGTGAAATCAATTCCAATTATATAAAGCAGAAAAAAGTGTTAATACATATTTTAAGAAAATATTTATAATAGCAGCACATTATTAAAATATTAGGAGTAAATATAAGAGGTAAAATATCTGTATGCAGTAAGCTACAGTAACAAATAATAGATTCAAAATGAGACAAAATCCCGGTTCAGAAAGGGACAATACTGGGGAAAGAAATTGATCCAATTTTGTTATACAGATGTATAAATATGTCACCATGAATCCCACTATTGCGTATAATCATAGTACACCAATAAAAATTTTAAAAAGAGAGACAAAAGTTAATGGAAAACTTTATGTATACTTGGATTAGAAGACTCAAAGAATATGTTAATTTTCTCCAAATACTTCTTAAATTAAAAAGTATGAATTGATGAGTTCCAAATGGGTATTTATGAAAAACTTTAGTAGCTAATTCTGAGAGTTGCATAAAAAAATCAAAAGAATGGGAACAGACCAAACCCTCCTGCAAAGAAAGAAAAGGTAAATATTTTTTAAAAAATAAAACATTCATAAAATCAACTATTTAGAATGTGAAAAAGAGTAAGACTGGAAACATTGTCAAAGAAATACTGGTGCATTGTAATCATACATCTTGATGAAGTTCAGGGTGTGCCAGTAAGATGTATGGTTACAATGCATCAATAAAAAAAGTAAAAAATAAATAAAAAAGAAATACTGGCTAAAAATTCCTTAAATTTGTCAAAAGTCATTGAACCTACAGACTCAAAAAATTCAGATAAACCTAAATATGAGAATCCTAAAGGAATGCACACCATGCCACACCAGATTAAATTTGTGAGAATTAAAGACGACAAAAAAAAGCTCAAAGGCAGGCAAAAAGAAATGCTACATTACTAAGAGCAGAGCACAAATTGAAATGACAGACATTTCTATTCTGACAAAGTGGAGGCAAAAAGTGGCAAAAACATTTTCAAGTAATGAAATGATAAAACTGTTAAGTGTGAATTTCATACCTGACAAAATACCCTTCACGAATAAAGAGGAAATAAACACTCACAAAAAGGAAAAAGTAGACAATTAGTTATTAGTAAATCTACCCTCAAGGATGACTCCAGAAAAAATCTTCAAATATATAGGAAATGAGAACAAGAAGCCTTGGAACTTGAGAAAGGAAAAACTTCGGAATGCATAAAAATAGAAATAAATATAATACACTACTCTTATTCTCAAGAGTATCAGAAATCATATTTGGTGTTTTAAGTAAACATTTTAACATCATTTCATATGAAGTCAATATATAGTGAAGGAATATAGCAATTCAATTTTAAAATTTGAGAGGATAAAGGGACTATACTTCACTCAAAATAATAAAACATTGATACTCATAGATTGTGATGTTATGTATAAATAATTAACACCTACCGTAACCACCAAAAATTATTGAAAGTGATATACCCAAAATCAATTAAGATTGAGTCCTAAAAGTTTCAATGACCCACATGATGATAAAAAAGAGAAAAAGAAAGGGCCCTTTGTCCCAGTTCTTGGAGCCTTTCTCACAAGAACCAGCACGCCTCTTCTCTGCAGACATATTCCCTGGCCAGGTTCTGACTAAGCACTAACACATCAATAATTACTTTAAGTGCAATTGTTTAAAACACAATGATTAATAGATATATAATATAAAGTGGCTCAAAAATAAACATAATCCAGCAAGATGGTATCTGCAACAAGCTCACTTCTAGTCAAAGCAATTCTCAGCAATAAGAACCATACAGGAGGTATCACAATTCCTGACTTCAAATTTTATACTACAGACCTATAGTAATAAAAGCAGCTTGGTATTGGCATAAAAACAGACACATAGACCAGTGGGACAGAAGAGAAGAGAAGATAGAGAAACAATTCCACATACTTACAGACAATTGATTTTCAACAATAGTGCCAAAATTATATGAGGGAGAAAAAAAATCCTTTTCAACAAATAGTGTTGGGTGGGAAAACTGGTTATCCATTTATAGAAAAATGGAATTAAATTCCAACCTCTCACCCCACACAAGAGTCAACTCAAGATGGATCAAAGTCCTGGAAATTAGACCAGAAACTAAAATTACTAGAGGAGGGCATAGGTCCAACACTCCATCATATAGGCACAGGTAGACACTTCTTCAATAAGACCCCAAGGCACGATAATTTAAAATGAAGATTAATATGTGGGCTTGCATTAAATTAGGGAGCTACTCTGCAGCAAAGGAAACCATCAAGGACCTTAGTAGAAATTCAACAGCATGGGAGAATATCTTTGCCAGCTACTCCTTCAAAAGAGGACTAATATCTAGAATATACAAAGAACTTAAGAAAATTGCTGCTAGAAAAAAAAACTCAATCAAAAATGGGAAAATGAACAAAATAGACACTTCACAAAAGAAGAAATACAAATGACAAATAAATATATGAAAAAATATTCAATATCATTAACAATTGGGGAGATGCAAATCAAAAATGCACTGAGATTCCATCTAACCCCAATCAGAATGGCAATCATCAAGAAGTCAAACAATAATGAATGCTGGCAATGATGTGGGGAACTAGGAACTCTTCTACACTGTTGGTGAGATTGCAATAATAGTGCAGTCACTATAAAAATCAGTGTGGAGATTCCTCAGAAACCTGGGAATGGATCCACTATATGATCCAGGTGTACCAGTCCTGGGTATCATTCCAAAGGGACTAAAATCAGAATATTATAGTGATACATGCATATCCATGTTTATAGCAGCATAATTCACAATATCCAAATTGTGGAACCACCCCAGATATCCAACAACAGATGAAAGGATTATAAAACTATGGGATATACACACAATGGAATTCTACTCAGCAATAAAGAAGAATAAAATTATGTCATTTGCAGGAAACTGGATGGGCTTGGAGAACATTAAGTGAGATTAGCCAGTTACAGAAAGTGAAAGGTCATATGTTTTCTCTCATATGGGGAAGGTAGAGCAATGAGGATACAAGAGGGACTTTAGATAATGGAGGAGATACCCAGAGGTGCAAGGGAGGTGGTCTTGGGAAGGGGGGAAGGGAAGTTTAATGAAGGGAATACTTCCACTGACATTATGTACATATGTGAGAATACCATTGCCAATTTTAATATCCTGTATGGGGTAAGGGAGAGTGGGGAGGGAGCTGGGAGAAAGTCCACCAAGTGCTGTGTGCATGTATGTCAATATCACTATGAACTACATTATGATGTGAGGCTGTAACACACCAATAAAAGCATAAAAAAGAAAAGAAAATGAAATACAACATAAAATATTAAAAAACCCAAAAAACAAATAACTTGAGAATTTGGGAAATCACTGGGTGCTCTGTGCATGTATGTTTCTATCACACTAATCTTCAATAGGATGTATAATTAGAATTAACCAATAAAAGTATATTAAAAATAAAAAATGTTGGATACAGCTAAAGCAATCAAAAGGAAATTTATAATGTGGAATGCTTACATTAGAAAATGGGAAAATCACAAAGAAATTATCTAAATTACCACCTCAAAAACAAGAAAAAAGAAAAACCTATTCATAAAGTAAACAGACTAAAGAATAAAAATAAAAAAGATATCAATTTTATCTTTAACTAGAAAAGATTAGGAAAAAACAAAATGAAAATATGGATCTTTGAATATATTTTTTAAATGTATAAGTTTCTACTAATACTGAGAAAAATAAAGAGAAAACATTCACCAAGAGTAATAAGTGTGTGGAGACAAAAATTAAAACCCAACACAATTTATAATTACTCCCAAAACATAGAATAAGTAGGTATAAACTCAACATAACATGTATATATTCTAAATGCTGAAAATCACAAAAGGTGGATGAATAAAGAATTTAAAATGCTAAATAAATGGAAAGATAATGTGTCCATGGACTGGAAGATTCAACATAGGAGGGATGGAATTTCCCCTGAAATTGATATTTAGGTATATTGTGAAATCTATTAGAAATGTTTTGCAGACATATTGAGAGAAATATTCTAAGACTGATATGAAGTTCAAAGTAAGTAGGATACCTAAAACAACCTCTAAAAAATAAAAAATAAAGTGATAAATAAATCTATGTGATTTTGAGACATTATACAGCTGCAGTAACTAAACTGATATAGGGACAGACTCAATATCAATAGAAAAGAAAAAAGAATCCAAAAGAGACCCCCCCTTGAATATGCCACCCGACTGACGATGAAGGTGCAACACAGCTCTGCACAGCAAGCATTGCACCCAGAGTGTGGACTGTGTGGACCCCCAGAGGTGGGGATGGGTTGGATGTGTGTGTGCCTCACACAAAAATCCACTCAGAGTGCATCATGCTCTATGGTGTTTAGTGTGCATCAGCTTGGCTGTCACAATGTCCAGATATTTCGTCAAGCAGTATCCTTGATGTTTCTGGGAGGGTGTGTGTGGACGAGATATACATTTAATAGATGTACATGGTGGACTTTGAGTTAGTGGGTTGTTCTTCAAAGTGTAGGTGGCTTCATCAGATCAATTGAAGGACTGGATAGAATGAAAATACTATGCTGCCTTCATTAATGCAGCTTTTTCGATGGAAAATTTTATTTTTACATCATTTTAAATTCACATGCAGGTGGAAAAAATAAAGAAAGATCCAATGTGCTACCCAGGTACGTGGTTCCCTGAAAGGCAACATCTTGCTATGCTATAATATCCCTACAGTGAAGATACATGAAACATTTCTATCTTAGCCTCTCTTCTAAGGGGCACCAGCTGCCACATGGGCTTCATTCAGTTAAACATTTGATGGTTTTATTATGGGAAGTTTGCTTAGAGTTTATCAACTGGTTACTACATAGTATTGCTTTTATAGTTTTGCACCCTCTCCTCAGTGTTTAAGATTATTTTAGTAGAAAATTAGGAAAAGATAATCAAATGACTATTTTGGATATATGAAACTGGAACTTTGTATTGATATTTCAGTTTAAAATGAGCAAATAACAACAGAAAGAATAATCACTTAAATATCTAGGGTATTTTTTAATGTTTTCAACAGTTTTAATAGGAGCATGAAATTATTTTATGTATTACCCTGTCAATTTTAAAAGACATTACCAGCATTTAAGAAACTCTAAGACAATTAACAGATAGCCATTATTTTCACTTCCCCAATGAATTTAACATCTTTATCTCTCGTTTGTATAAACAATTCAGAGTTAATTACATAGTTGTCCATCCTTAAATGCTATCACTATTATTATCTTTTTATTAATGTATGGCAAAATGCTCAGCTTAGCTTATAATAAGGAGTTGAATTATTATGGGAGCCATAGAGAAATGAACAGTTGGAAGTCATAAGCTAAATGACTGTGGGGAAAAATAATGTCACGTTGCTTAACTAGCTCATGTGACGAAGTGGTTTATTTAGCTCCATTCTATACAGAGATAAATGACACACAAATTTGTTTAATTTTCTTTTTTTGTGGTGGCTCACACTTCTTTTTTTAAAATATATTCATTTATTGGTGGATTGTAGTTATACATTTTGATAAGTGTCAGGGTATCAGAAGCATGCATGCACACATTGCTCATTTAGCCTTCCCTCAAATCCCACCCTATTCCCTCCCCCTTCCCTCCTTTTTGTGCTCAGCACAGTGATTGACTCTGATAAATTTGTGTATATACATCATGTGCATTAGTGTGTTTCCCTCTTCCCTCCTCCCATCTCCCTCAGTTAAGTCCCCTTCTACAAGTCAGATTTCTAAAGAGAAATGTTTAAAAGTACTTTAGCAGTAGCATAGCTGGTGAGGTACGCAATGGATTCTTGAAGACAAATAAAACAGTGTATTAACTGGAAAATTTATCCCCAGACCAGTGCTAAAAGATGAGGATGAGGCATCCATGGGATTCTGAAAGAGCAGTCATGGTGTAAGGACATAGAGAAGGTCATGTCAGTTTTTAGAAATAAACTATATTTCATAAAGAAACAGCTGTTTAGTTAAAAACTTTCATATTTAGAAAATTAGAGATTTTCAAGAATGTCAAGAAATAATACAGAGAGATGCCATGTACCATTTACCCATTTCTTCCATAGATAGCATATTGAAAGACTAGTCACAATATCACAGCCAGGGGCTGTTTCTGCTGCAGTGAATATACACAATATTCCCATCACCTAGGGATCCCTTGTATTTCCTATTTAGTCCTACCCACCCCACTTTTCCCATCCATCTCTGACCTCATTAATGTTCTCTATAGTTTTGACATTTCAAGACTGTAATATAAATGGAATCATTCAGTATGTGACATTTTGTGACTTCTGTAGACAGGACCGCTGAAAAAGAAACCCATAGTCTCATCTCATGAGTGGAAGAATTACAATAGAAATAGAATTTCCAGTCTCTTGGGGCATCCACTCTTAAAGTGGAGGCACTGCCGAAGTGGGAATGTGATCTTGAAAAACTGAAATGGAGACATACAGGCAGATCCCAATAGAGTTGGGGACGATGGTCCTCTAAGGTCTGCAGGCTTCTTTGCCAGTAGAAGCAACCACTGGGTTGCTAAGAGGGTCAACAGTGCTTTCATGAGAGCTAGCCATGGCCCCCAGTGGGGTGTGGGTTTTTCTAGACAGTTCTGATTCTCTTCAGGACCACCTCCATCACTCTTCCTTCCTTTCTTCTAGACCTGAATTCATCCTGTGGACCTTTCCTTAGTTCCAAATTCCATAATTGATAATACACTCCACTGCTGGTGGAATCCAAATCCTAATTCCCTGTCCTTTGAAGTGAGGGCTGTCATGTTGGGAAGAGCTGCAGGTCTCAAGAGAGCTGCTTCTACCCAGCAAAGTAGTGAACCAAGAGCAGCACTGTATTTGTGGTGGAAGCACCTGCACTTTAGTCTCTCCACCCAGGCATCTTTGCCAAGCCCAGTGCCACGAAGTTTCCCCCTCAGGATTTCCTCTAAGAATTTTATGCATTTAGTTCTTAAATGTGGATGTTTGGTCCATTTTGAGGATATAATAAATTTTAATTTCAGTGACTTGCAAAATTAATTTGAAATTTTTCAGTGGCCAGAAGCTTATAAACTTTTCTTTGATTATTTAATTTAAAAACTTGCTAAACATATGATGATAATTGCAATGAACACAATGTTAACATGCTTCACAAATTTTAGTTCTGAAAGGGTACTTGTAAATTAGCCTATAAAGAAGAAGCATTTATAAAAAAAAACAATAAACATCCAATAAGCCAATGAGCAAATTGAATTTAATAAAGAGATATGATATTACTTCTCATTATTTGGAGAGAAAATTCTACCTTGCGCTCCTCCTACGGTTGATCTGTCTTCCTATAATGCCAAATGAGATTTCTGGATGCATTTATGGATTCATAAACTACTGATTTTTTAAAAAGTGGAACAAGTACATGAGATGAAATCCAAAGTCCATCATCTAAGAACGTCTTGATGAAGTACGAGTCTTCAGCCTGGAAGCCAATGAAAGAGGGTTGTGTATAGAATCATTATTTAATATTTGTTTAATAAATGAAAAATATATTGTATAAGATAAATCCTGATTAAATTTGTCCAGTTACTGAGCTGGGGATGTCTGAAAAACAGAGATAAACACATTGGGTGTTCTACTGACAAAGTTCTGCCAGCCTCCACTTGTATAGCTCAGCAAAGTCCAATGGTCTTACATTCTCCACCTCCTCCAGCACTCATGGCCCACGAGATAAAATTGAGAATTACAGTAATGAAATGGGGATAAAGCCATACTAATTCAATGAGTGTCAACTAAGCGTAGTAGCTGCTTCGATGACTCATGCTGGACCTAAAACAGCAAGGTGGACGCCTGAACTGTGCACTTTCTACCAGTTGTGACAAAAAGTCCATAGCTTCTGTGTACTCATGTACTTACGAACTCTAAGCACAGCACCCCCCCCCCCCGTGGCACATCAGGAGCAGGACTCCAAGGTAGCTGTTGTACTTCACTGAACTCTGTCACGAGAGAAAGGAACAGACCACTGGGCTGTGCAAGATCACCTGGGTTTAATTTTGAGTAAGCAGTGACGCTCTTTCAGGACAGATGAAGGAAATCAAAGACTTATAATTGAACAATATTTACTATATATTTTGCTTGACGAAATACATAAGCAGCATTTGAGAATGGGGCCAGATATATGGCAGTATCATCCCAGCTTAGAATGGCATGAAAAAAAGAATATGATGCAGAACCATCAGTTAATTATTAATGTCTTGGACAAAATCAAATTCAGAATTTTGGGGAGTGCTTGGGATTGAACCTCGGCTGTTAGGCATGCTAAGCTCATGCACTATCACTGAGTGTCTTAATCCCAGCTTAAGCTAAGGGTTTCTTAACCCACTGTATTACTTATATGACCATGATTGGCTATCACAAACTAAGTGTATTTCTTAGGTTGTGTGTGAGTTGAGTCATTTAAATAATCCTTTTCAGTATCTTCTTAAAATCCATCATGTGGACATAAAAACAGCTCAGGTAATTCCATGAAGGACTTCCACCACCACCACCAATGTCTCTTCTTATCCCAACAGTCTCCCTTCAATCTTGCCTCTCCCATATCCCTAACCTGGGTTTTTCTAGACATATTGCTTATCACCAAAGTTCCTGAAGAAACGGACCTCGTGTATGTCAGAACAAAGTCTCTCGCATGGGGGGAGTCCTTCAACATTATAAAAAACTTGTAACACTCTCATCTGATTCTTAGACCCTTTCTAAGACATACTACCAAAAATCTAATTTAGTTTATTATGGGTTTTCTTGATCACAACTTCTATCATTTCCTTACCAGGAAATCAATTTATCCCTGAAATTTACCCCTTTACCCCTGAAAATCAATTCTGAAATATTCACTTATTGTGGAATTATTTCTCCTCTTTTCCATTCTCTTGCTTCCGATCCTTCTATTTTATAACTACAGATCATAATTTTCACTCACCAAGTACAGTGCTCCAGTTGTGACTTTATCTTCACTCTTATGAAGCTTCAAACCAGTGGATCAATAGGACAGACACTTTCTTGCTAACCTTTGACACTTCTGCAACTCATGGTTGGATGTGTGTATGACCATCTGCTTTTTGAGTTCTACACTTGGAATTTTGAGCACTGAGGGAGAGGACCACCCAGCTTAAGAGTAAAGAATCTTCAGACTCACGTCATTTGATCTTAGCTGGGGTCTCAGTCCTGACCTGCAAAGTTCCCCTGCAAGCTCACCTACCGACTTCTTTCATCCCATGCAGAAATTAATCCATATATTCCCATCATCTTCAAACCTAAATCCACTCCCACACTTTTCCCCTTAGTAAATCATTGAGGAAAGAGGATAAGGAAGAAGACTCGCCACACAATCTAGTCAAATTAAGCATAAATTTAAAGGAATTCATACATGTACAATAGCATAGGAATGGAGAGACAATTAGTTGAGTTTAATACAGAGTTCAAAACATAGAACCAAAGACATAAAAAAATCAAGTTCAAAATATAGGTGGCATCTGATGGCAGTAGGGCACAAATAAATGGATTCCATAACACACCTGGGAGGACAACTGAACATCTACATGTTCCCATGCCACATTCATGTCAACACCCAAACACTTTCCCTTGGATTGAGATTTCTAGAAATACTAGAGAATGAAGATTTTTTGGAAAATTACTGCCTACATCATGCCTCCAGTCTACTGAATATCACCATTCCTCTGACTCCGATTCTTGTGATTTCATCACAACCTCTACCTTACTTTTCCTCTTCCTCTTATTTCATTCATCATTTTACTTATAAACATGTCCTGTCCAGGTTTCTAATCCCCTCAGTTGGAGAAAAAGATCATGTTAAATTATGTTTATCTCAAATGCTTTTCCCAATGCATGACTGGGGCTGGGTGCTGTACTAATTTTGATGTGGAAATCTTTCATTCTACAAACATTTATTGAGTGTCTACTAGAAATGGAGGGGATGGTGAAGATGCATAAGGCTCAGTCTCTGCCCTGGAGTGGTTCCATAGCCCAGAGGGTGAGGCAGTTTGACCTACCAGAAAAATTTATTATGAAAAAAGGATCTGGATGCACTTAGTCTGCAAAGGAGATCCATTAGGGATGATTTAATAACAGAGTGTGATCATATTAAGGTTAGGAAAGGAGAGACATTGAACTCCTCTCTGTCTTCTCCAGAACCTGAAAGGCTATTAAGCACCATATGAAGAATACGTTTCTATAAATAGTTATTATTAAAAAATAGGTCAACATGGGGTGCACAATTATTCCTGGAGCTATTTCAAAATAAAGATGAATCAACTTCTTTGTAATTATTTTTCCTACCAGGGATTGTATGCAAGTACTCTTTTCCTCTGCACATTATTGTGGGCAAGTTTTGTCATTTTAATTTTATTAGTGCTTGACAAGAAATTCAGAGAGATTTATTTGGCTTAATCTTGATATTTATGGTATCAGCTTGAAAGCAAATGATAATACATATTGTAAGGCTCTCTTGTATAAAATATGTATGGAATTATAAAGTAGATCTTATACATTTATACTTATTCAAATATTCCTGTTCAGTTATCGTACTAAAGATAACTGAAGGAAGCCGCTCCAACTAGAGGGATTATGTGCATGCTATCAGTGATGTGAAGTCACACTTCAACAGACAGGATGTATCCAGACCTTCCGAAGTGGTGACATTTGCATACAAATTTAAACTTTGCTTCTGAGCTGTGAGAATAAATTAATAATCCAATTTAAATATTTGAAAGATATGCCTCATAAGAAATATGGTATTGAAAGATATAGTAGGAATATAGAAAGATGCTCTTCCCAATAACAGTTGATTTTACTTTCAAAAAATAAGCTATATGGATTCCATGCAGATTTGTGTAATATATCTAAAATATACAACTCTAATAAAGAAATTACCCTAAGGAGGAAGCAAAACCTTCATGATAAGGTTAATTTGTGAACTTAGTGATAGTGAAGGAGAATTATCCTACTTCAAAGAGAACCAAGAGCTGTGTGCATGTATGTTAACACCAAACTGATACTCATTGTGATGTGAGACTACAATGCACCAATAAAAACATAAAAAGAGAGAAAAAAAATAAGTACTATAAGCCAGGTGTGGTGGCACACTCCTGTAATCCCAGTACTTGGGAGCCAGAGAGAGGAAGATCGCAGGTTTGCCTGTAGCCAGTTTCAGCAACTTAGTGAGGCCCTCCGCAACTTAGTGAGACCCTATTTCAAAATAAAAAATAAAATAGGACTGGGAGTGTAGCTCAGAAAAAAAAAAAAAACAAGACAAAGAGAAAATCAATGGACAGGTCAAATTAAAAGACAAAACACTAGCAACAATACCTTTTTAGGTGGAAAACTTTAAAAATGAACATTTTATAGTATCACTTGAACTCGGTACAGACCTCGATGGGTCAGTCAAAAGATGAGTTTATGTTTACTCAATTATGACAAAAGCAGTACTAACCAGCAAGCTATCTTACAATCCTGAGTTAAAGTCTTGCCAAAATAAATCTGGCTGCATATAAGAATATAGTGTGTTGTTTTGTTGGTTATATTCAAAGTTATGTCAAAGCCTGAATTGGCAATATTCATCACAGAATATGCTCAACTCATGTACTGAGGCAGTAGTAAATCAATCCCTATATCAATACCTTTATCCACATAGAAAGTTAGTTTACTTAGTTAATGAACCATTAAGGAATCACAATTGTATTATTATACTGAAATAAAATTACAATCAAGTTAGTTTAGTGAGATTTGACTTGCATTAAACTGACAAATCATTGTCCAAGTTTATACAAATAAACCCATAACACCCAAAACAGAAATGAAAGAAAATAAGAGAATTACATAAAATATTTACATAATATACTGGAATATTATTTGTACTACTCTTGTTTTTGCATTCCTCTTTCCCTTATATATTCCTCTTCTCTCACATTTAAGGATGTCTTTAATTGGCACTGAGCAACGGAGCTTTGTGCATGTGTATAACGGAGGAAGCTGGCCTGTGTGAGCCTGTGGGAGCACAGAGCTGATTCTTTGACTACAATGCTTGTTTCATGGAGAGATGTAAAAATGCAGATTAAGTTTAGAAGTATGGTGTGTCTGTAGCTCTTATATCATGAATAGCACAATATTGAGGACTTTCTTTAGTATCAGAAAATAAATACCCGCTTCAACCACATCACCCCGCCCAATCCGTGACGAGTGAGCAAAGCCCTGTGCATGCGTGCCCATATTGGTTCTGTTCGTCTGTCCCATTGGTCTATGAAAGCAGGAACTAACATTCATGCTGTTCCACACTCGTGTCGATTTCAACTGTAAGTTAGCCACAGACACAGAAGCTTGGCAGAAATCAAAGAGAGCACTCTCTGAGAATCAAGTAGCTGAATTGCATCATGAAAAAATTATTTTTTGCTGTTCACAAATTCTGTGTTATACATCTTTTTACTAGTAAAACTTATAGGCAACTTAATATGTCTATATAGATATATAGTTTTTCAATAACTGATTGCTATTTGCCAGTATGCTACTATATGAAATGCAAAAAAAATATTATCAATATATCAGCTTCTCCAGTCCAGACAATACACTCAGTACAGATTTCTATCTCTCTGACCAACCCAATATCTTTCTCAAATAGAAAATCATAAAATATTAATACAAATTCATTCAATATATTTATAATAAACTCCATTAAAAATTCTTATCTTAGTGTATAGGATGGTCACCTGTGGACTATTCAAAAGGTACCTGGAATGCAATTTCAGTTAATTACATGGCACGGTTACATCTTTTTAAATCTCCCTGTTAAAATTAGTACACTCAAAAGAAAACAAGAAAAAGGGCATGGACTGAAGGAGCATGGCTGTTTTTCAAGGATGTAGCAAAATATCATGAAAAATCGGCACCTACTGCAGAAGAATGGGCCATACAAAGAGACGTTTGGGGAAAGAAAATTGCTTCAGCATCTGCCCATACCCATGACCCACCCTGTGTCAGAGGACCAGGCGGGGGGACGATACAGGAAGCACTGTGGCCACCCCACAGGGCTCCCAGCCATCTGTCTCATTTTTTGCATCCTGTCAGGAAAGTGCAACTTCTGGAAGCACAGTGGGTTCAAAGAAGAAAGGGAGCACCACATTAAACAGGGGTATGGAGGGCAAGATCAGGACCACAGGCATTCTAGAGCCTTCCCGTCACAATTATTGGCAAAAACAGTCATGCAGTTTATTTAATGCCATCGTAAACAAATCTTTCTCCAAATATTCATCAGACAAATTAGAAGGAAAGTGAAGAGTAGTATTTAACCAAAGACATATAGAAGAAATACTAGTAACACAAATGGCCTTCACATTTAAAAATGAAAAAAAAAACAGGTTCACCTAAGAAGATTAAAAAATCTAAAATAAAACAAACTTTGAAAAATGAGGAAAATAAAATAAGAAAAATAAATGCAGTATTTTTTTTCAAATTAGAAAATGAACCTGGTAGAGATTCATGATTAAATCAAAGACCATATTAAAAGAAATAATAAAAATGGGCAAAGCTAAAATCATTGATGAAGAGAAAAGATAGAATATATGGAAATTAATTCAATGAATTGGGCTTATGATATTTTAGTTTGTACATTGCTGTGTTTTGAGATTTTGATTCTTTTTGTAATAAGTTTCCATGAAAACTACAAATTCCTAAATTTATTTCAAAATGTTGTAAAAATTGAAGACAATAAAAAGGTGCCTACAAAAAATTGTCTCTTTGAAAAATACTGACCAGATGATTACATGAGCTAGAAAAACATTACAGTTCTACATGATAAGATGATTTCCATTACAAGAAAACTTAATTTGATTGGATATTCTGGACACAGAAGATAGAAATATTCTCAATTGAGTTTGTAAGATTAGCACATTCCTAATGGTAACAAATGAAAAAAAAGTCACTAAATGGCCCTCAGTCATGCTGTGTCCACACTCTAAAGTGAAGGGGTCCAAATCCTATTTATCTAATTAAATAATTCACTCTACCAAGAATTGTAAAAAAACAAGAGTCATCATAATGTTTTAATCTACTAATCAGTTTTCAAGAAGGAAAACTTCTTACTCTTTTGCCACATGTAGTAAAGCCACTGAAAATTTAACTCTCTTTTTATAAGAAAGGAAGTAAATTTTCATAATGAACTTAATGGAATTTTACTTCCTTCGTAGGGTTTGTTCCTAATAGCAAGCATCATAAAAGTGCTAAAGCATTGCAGGTTTTACCAGTAAATGTTTTAAGAAGACAAAGTTACTCATTTTCGCCACCACTACTCAACGTTTTCCTTGTATTTGAGCTAATGGAATACTGTATGAACAATAACAAAAAATAAGCATTCTCATAAAAAAACGAAATAAGTGCATTCTCATTATTTGCCAGTAGAAAGACTTTGTAACTAAAAATACAAGCGAATTTACTGAAACACATTACAACAAAAAAGAGACTTAATTAAGTTGGAAAGCGACAAAAGGAAATGTGAAGTTATATCCTGTGTAGTATTGTGGGAAAAGTATACACAGAATTAACACTCTTGTTCATAGCAATGCACAGATATTTAAAAAAATGGAGAACAACTGTTTCCTATTCAGCACTTCTATGAAACTATTATAGAATGCCACTGGAAACATGAATACATTTTAACAGAAAGACTGCCCTAGTTCTTCAGGAAAGACCGCTTTTGAGAATGTAGGAGCTCTCCCCCCCCCAAATCAACCTTTAAATAGAACACATTTTCAATCAAAGCTCTAGTGGCATCTTTATGAGAGTAAATGACTTTAAAATTCATCCAGTAGCCTGCACACTACCATTACATATATATCCCGAGTAGAGCAAGCTCAGAGCTCTTGAGTTAATGAGGATTCAAGTCCTCTGTGACTGTCACCCGGCACTTCCCCAGTCCTTCCAGCTCCATGAGCAGCATCCTGATGGACTGCCAAATGATCCAGTTTGCTTCAGCATGTGTGGGGAGATTGCCAAAGGTCACGTATGTGTCTACATCGTCACCTGTGAGCCTGGTCCAGGCTGTGTCTGCCGGCTCCTCCAGCATCCTGCTACTTCAGTGCTTCCGCCATATGCACGTCTTCTCTCACCATCCAAGGCACAGGTAACGATCACGTGCCACTCACTCGATATGTAATACCTGTGAAGAGTTGAGAGCCTCCCAAGGGATCTGTAACATGAAAAAAATCATCTTTAAATAGCATATTTCCCACCACTACCATAACTGCCTGCCTGCTGTCTTGCTTGGGGACCTGCCTTTCATTCAAATTACAGTTGGACCATCAATTCCTTTTTCTTTGCCTTATGGTTTCTGGGCATTAACTTCCTATCAGTTGGTTAATCACAAGAACCCTCAATTCTAAGATGATCTCTTTACACAGATGATCCCTCTTATTTCATTTCAGAATAATTGTTCAGATTACTCATGCATCTTTCTTTCTCAAACTGCTCTTCCAAGCTTGTAGCACAGTACATCCATAATCTGTAATTCTCCTGTTGACCGGTAGACTGCATCACATGCTACAGCATGAAACACTCAAAGTGAATTAAGAAGTGAATGCCTGAAAATATGAAACCTAAAATAAAATGCACACGAACACTTATATCATTTAAAAAGTTTGAAGGCTTTCTGCATATGGGTAGAATTAATTATGCTACCACATATAAGCAAGAAAGCCAGGTAAATTATGGAAACCATAGATCTAAAGGCATCACACTTTAGAATTTATTAAAGAGGGAGAGGATCTTTCACAGGTGAAAACAATTTTTCCATATGCAGAAAGTTAATTAAGGTTTCTATGCTACTTATGACAATGTAGAATTAAGGTTTGTCTTCTAATTTTATGATATATTGTGATAGTATTCATTTATCTTTTCTGTGCTCTATTCCTTGAACTATTGTAACCATATTTATTCCACTCAGGACCATAAGTTAAATTTATCAGTTTGTGAAGAGTTCATAATCACGATATTAAAGAGATTTGTAGAGCATGCTTAATTCTTTTTCCAG
Source organism: Glis glis (assembly GCA_004027185.1). NCBI lineage: Eukaryota > Metazoa > Chordata > Mammalia > Rodentia > Gliridae > Glis > Glis glis. The sequence continues at coordinate 44,933 of PVJS01005353.1, read as the reverse complement.
CAAACTTTTTGAAAGTAGCTGAATCTGTATCTCTAGGACAAAGCAATTTAAAGTACATTATCTCTTCATAGGTTTGAACTGCTGCTTGCAGGCTTTATCTGCTTTTTTACTTGTTCATGCACATTGCTGATTAAGGAATGCTCATCCCTGTCCTTACTACTTTACCTTAAAGGATTGTACCTTAGCCAAAGGCAATAACCTACTATGGGTCATCATGCAAGGGATTTTATCTCTCTTGAGGAATGGTTTAGATAAAATGTGTAGTCCTGAAACACACACACACACACGCACACACACACACACACACACACACACACACACATATATATATTATTCAGTTATTTAGTTCAGTTATATATATATAATATACATATGCATATATATATATATAATATACATATGCATATATATATATATATAGAGAGAGAGAGAGAGAGAGAGAGAAACCACATTAAGCCATTTCTCTTTGTCTTGATTGTTACATCAGCATTACCTCTACTTTCCCTGTTTTCTTAACTACCTGATATCTTTGACCTCGGCTGACTCCTCTCTCACAGAGCAAATGTGTGATGACCCAAGAACATTTGTTTCTATCCCAAAGTCACTAAAAAACAAATTAGTCATGATGACAACTACTGAAAACATCCTATGTGCAGAGCTGTGGACCAGACAGCGCTGAGTTCTTCTTGGGGCTTTCAGGAAGGTTGAATGACCTCACCATCCATATGCTTAATACACTTGCTGAGAAGTAACCAGTTATTCAGTTCAATTACTGTCAATGTCAGCACATGCTCTCATAGCACATGCTAGTTATGAAGTTCATTATAATTTCCTAAGGAAGCAAGAAGGAATGCAATGCATTTAGAGATATTTAATATTTAAAATTTAACATAATTCATGTTGATGCATAGTTTTAGGTGGGGGGTTAGTAATAGCCATGGGGTTGTGAACTTCTCTTTTTATCTACTTATTTTTTATTAGTGCATTATAATCATACATCATAGTGAGGTTCAGAGTGATAAACACATCAATTATGCAGCATTCATTGTGTGTTTCTCTCTAGTTCTCACCCCGCTCCCCCTGCCCCATACATAGTCTTTACGTCAATTCAAAAACTTCATGTCTGAATAAAGGATTATGGTAATAGTTACTATCATCAGATCTACCCTCTCTCCTCCCCACCTCTCTCTCTAAACCCTCCTCCCCCATTCCACTAGTGCCTCCCCTCATTTATCTGATGTCTTTGTTTCCCATTTTCTCTCTAGCTTCCACATCTGAGTGAAAACATAGTGTCCTTCACTTTCTGTGACTGGCTAATCTCACTGAGCATAATATTCTTCTTGAGTCCCATCAATTTTCCTGCAGATGACAAAACTATGTTATTTTTTATGGCTAAGTAGAATTCCATTTTGTGTGTATACTATAATTTCATAATCCATTCATCTGTTGATGGGCAGCTAGACTGGTTCTATAGTTTTGCTATCATGAATTGAGCTGCTATCAACATGGAAATGTATGTATCCCAATAGTAATCTGATTTCACTTCCTTTGGGAAGATCTCAAAAAATGGTACAGCTGGTTTTTATGATGGCTCCATTCCCAGTCTTATAAGGAACCTCCATAATGATCTCCATTATGTACTAATTTGCAGTCCCACCAAAAGTCTATAAGAGTTCCTGTTTCCCCACATCCTCACCATCATCTATTACTGTTTGTATTCCTGATGATTGCCATTCTAACAGGGGTTAGATGGAATCTCAGTGTCATTTTGAATTGCATTTTCATATACTAATGATGTTGAACATTTTTTCTTACCAGCCATTTGTATTTCTTCTTTCGAGAAGTGTCTATTCAGATCCAATGCCCATTTTTTTATTGGGATCTTTGTTTTTTAGTATTGAGTTTTTTTAGTTCTTTATATAGTCTAGATATTAATCCTCTATAAAAGGAGTCACTGGCAAAGATTTTCTCCCATTCTGTAGACTCTTTCTTTAAGTTATTGATAATTTTATTTGCTTCACAGAAGCTTTTAAATCTGATGCAATTCCATTTATTGATTTTTGTTATTTCCTGTGCTCTGCATGTCTTCTTGAGGAAGTCTCTATCAGTGCCTCTGTGTTGGAGAATTGGTCCTATGCCCTCTTCTAGTAGTTACAAAGTCTCTGGTATAATTTATAGATCTTTTATCCACCTTGAGTTGACTCTTGTGCAAGACAAGAGGTTGGGGTTTAGTTCCATTTTTCTACATATGGTTAACCAGTTTTCCCAGCATCATTTGTTGAAAAGGCTATGTTTTCTCAGGTGTCTGTCTTTGGCCCCTTTGTCGAAGGTCAAGTTATTATTGGCCTGAAAGTTTGTTTATGTATATTCTATTCTATTACATTGTGCCATGTGTCTGTTTTGTGCCAATACCATGCTGTTTTTATTACCACAACTTTGTAGTATAGTTTGAAGTCAGGTATTGTGATAACTCCAGTGTGATTTTTGTTGCTAAGAATTGCTGTGGCTATTCTGGGTTTTGTTTTTCCATATGAATTTTAGGAGTATTTTTTTCTATTTCTGTGAAGAATGATGTTGGTATTTTAGTAGGGATTGCATTGAATCTGTATATCACTTTTGGTAGTATGGCTATTTTGATGATGTTGATTCTGCCTATCCAGGAACATGGGAGGTCTTTTCATCTAAGGTCTTCTTGTATTTTTTCTCATCAGTGTTCTGCTTTCATTGTAGAGGTCTTTTACTTCCTTGGTGTATAGAAAAGCTATTGATATTTGTATTTGATTTTGTAGCCAGCTAATCTGCTGAATTTACTTATCAGCTCTGGCAGTCCTTTAGATGTTTTATTGGGTATTCTAAGTATAAGATCATGTTATCAGCAAATAGAGGTAATTTCACTTCTTTTTTCCATATTCATATCCCTTTAATTTCCTTCTCTTGTCTTATCACTGTAGCTAGAATATCAAGAACTATGTTCAATTAGCAGTGGTGATAGTGGACATTCTTGTCTTGTTTCTGATTTTAATGGGTATTCTTTGAGTTTTTCTCCATTCAGCACAATGTTGGATTCATTGTAAATTCCTTCTATGCTAGTTTCTTCAGTGTTTTTAAAATGAAAGGGTTTTGAATTTTGTCAAATGATTTTTATACATCCATTGAGAAGATCACGTGATTTTTGTCTTTTGTTCTGTCTATGTGATTAATTACATTTATAGACTTGTGTATGTTGAACCATCCTTGCATCTCTGGGATGAATTCTACTTGGTTATGGTGGACAATTTTCATGATGTGATTTTGAATTCAAGTTGCTAGTATTTTATTAAGAATTTTTGTGTCTTTATTCATTAAGGAAATTTGTCTGAAATTTTCTTTCTTTGAGGTATATTTATTTCCCTTCAATATTAGGGTAATGCTGGTTTTACAGAACAAATTATAAAGTATTCCATCTCTATTTCATGAAATAATTTGAGAAGCATAGGGTTTAGCTCTTCCTTGAAAATTTTGTAGAATTCAGGTGAGAATCTATCAGGACCTGAATTTTTCTTTTTCGGAAGGCTTTTTATTGTTCTTTCAATCTCATTGTTTGACATTGGCATGTTAAGGTTTTCCATGTCCACTTGGTTCAATTTAGGAATGTTGTAAGAGTCTAGAAATTTGTCCATTTTGTCTAGATTTGCCAATGTGTTGGAGTATAAATTTTCAAACTAGCTTCTTATGGTCATTTGGATTTTTGCAGTATCTGTGTGATAACTCTCTTTTAATCCCTTATTTTATTTATTTGGATTGTTTCTTTGTTCTGATAAGTTTTGGCTTGAAATCTACTTTGTTGGATAGGAGAGTAGCTACTCATGCTTGCTTTTGATTTTCATTTGCATGGAATTTCTTTTTCTATCCTTTTATCTTTAATGTGTGTATATCACTGCCTGTAAAGGGAGTTTCTGGCAAGCAACATATAGTTGGGTTTTGAGTTTTAATCCATTTTGTCAGTCTATGTCTTTTTAACTGAAGAGTTGAGACCATTTACATTTGGTATTATTATAGAGACATATTTCATCTTTCCCAACATTTTGAGTTTTGTCTATTAGTTTTAAGTTTTGATTTGCTTGGTTATTCCTTTAATGGAGATAATCCCTTCTCTGTGTTTGAGGTGCATTATTTGTTTCGTCTTTGTGAATTATTTCTTTACCTGGCTTCTGTAGTGCTAGTTTAGTGTTCCTGCTTATTTTACTTTTTGTTTATCATGGAAGACTCTTACTTCCTCATAGAATTTGAATGACAGCTTGGCTAGATATAACAGCCATGATTGAAAATTGTTTCCTTTCAGGATTTGGCAGATTTCATTTCATTCCCCCCGGCTTTTAGAATTTGGGTTGAGGAGTCTGGTGTAATTCATACTTATTTGTCTCTAAATGCCACCTGACTTTTAACTCTTGCTGAATTTAGGATTCTCTCCTCGGCCTCAATGTTGGTCACTTTAATTAAGATGTGAAATGCAGAAGGTCTTCCTTGATTTTGTCCAATTGGAGTTCTGGATGTCTCTGGTACCTGGTACCTGAATGTCTACCTCATCTTCAAGGTTTGGGAAATTCTCAGATATTATTTATTTGAAGAGATTTTTAATTCCCTTAGCTTGTTTCTCTAGGACTTCTTCAATTCCAATTAATCTGAGATTAGGGAGCTTTATGGCATTCCAGATATCTTGAATGTTCTGATCATGGTCTCTTATTATTATTTTTCTGTTATTGACTGTAAGTTCGAGGTTGAATGTACTGTCTTCTAAGATTGAGACTCTAGATTCCACAGGGGCAGCAATTCTGTGGCAGGTACCCTCTCTGTCTGTGTATCAGATCTTTGGGAGCTGGGTTTGTGGCCTTCTGGGGGTCATGGTTATTTTCCCTTCACAGCTCCAATGTTCCCACGTTCAAAGGTACACACTATTGTTGTCATTTTGTGTCTGGGCTTACTCAGTGACTTACTGCTCTTTTCAGCCTTGGTGGATAAAAAATCTCCTTATAATTATTCCTGAGTTTTGTTGTTCATAATTCTTTAGCTCAGATGCAGATAGTTTGGCATGTAGACAGCAGCTGTACTTGGGATTCCTGCAGTGTGCCTGACACGGGCTCGCTCTAGGGTCTTACTTCGATGCCATCTTCCAAATTCCCCTGAATGTTTCTTTTTTAATCTGGCCATCAGTACATGTTTTGTGGAAAGATTAATACTCTCCTTCATTTTGGAAATTATCCTTCCTGCAGATTCACCTTTGTGGTCCTCATGTCAACTGACTGCAGCTTTGAATTTGTGGTTGTTGCTGTTGAAGTCCTTTGGAAATTGTAATAATTCTTACTCATATTGCCTTCCTTCTGTTCTCTAGACCACTGATGAACCATCCAACCTATTTGGAAGCACTTGATAGATATGGATTTCTAGTACCTGCAACTGAAAGCATTCTGTGTTATCTAGAACTGTGAGCCAGATTGTGGGTAAAGACCTGGGAATAGGAAACAAACAATTTGAGGCGTGTTGCCGTGTCTTCTTGAGTTCTAATCATCAGTCCCCTTCACATATCTGCAGATGTGTCCTCCTCAATTCGTTGGTAAGATAACATTTTTATTCTCTCCATAAATGGAGATCCCTGGGGAATAAAGCAGTCATTCTTGACCCTGTCAAGGAATCCTTAGCCAAACACTTTATGTTTCTATAAAATGAGAAGGAAATTCCCTGCATCTCCAGCTCCAGTGTGACCTGGCCACAGGCCTCTGTCTGTGCCTTCTTGCTCAGATTTCTCTCCCTGTTGTAGGCATTTCACATCTTTTCCATCAGAATCCTTGAGTGCAATGGATTAAAACCTCATTTTTCCTGGAAATGCAAATGTGAAATTCATAAATTTCCTATTTTGAAAAAAAGAACAAATGTTCTAAATATTTTCTTGGGAGGAAATGGAAGTTTTCTGTTGTTCAGGGAGAAACTAAACTTTTGGTTAATTAAGAGAGTCAGTTGGAAGGAAGTAGAGCAAATTTTTGTGAAGAAGCATTAAAAATGTTAAAAGAATGAAATTTTCTTCAATCAACTGGAAATCTTGAACAGGATTAAGTTCATGGAAATGGTGGGAAGGTGAATTCTGGAGAGATTTGCAGCTATGGAGACATCCGTCAGCTACACACTTCTGCAAAATGAGAAGAACTAGGTCAGCCAGGTGTTGGTGGGGATCATTGCTCTCTGCCACTCTTAGTGTCGTAGCCACAAGCACATCAGCCCTGGAGTCCATATTTATTAATAGCCTTATTAGGTAAGCTGAGAAATTCCCACTGGGCTTTGTCTGACTCAAGATTTCTTGAGGAAATCAAGTACTTTAATAGAATCTTTAACTGGGTATATTTCAAAACAGTTTTCTGTTTCCCCTTGATGTGCTGGTGTGACTGCAGGCATCGCATAATCAGGGCACATTTAATCTGCCATGAATCTGTGGACATGCCTCAGATTGGTTAGCGACCTGCTACAATGAAGGTAGAAACCTATCCATCCAAAAGCTTAAATACTGCCCAAGAATCCCTTCATGTTTTCGATTTAAAGCTGACAGAAGAAAAGAATGTTTTTATTTCTCTTGGAATCTAATCCAAAATAATGGAATATTAAAAATAAATAATCAATGTTTGCAAATTTAGGAAATACAACCCCCTGCCAAAGTCAATGAAATGAAGCCCCTTAAACACTGGCTAATTTGGATCTGAGTCCAGGAGGAATCCTGCACTGGTGCATATGTCGAACCTCAGGAAAAATACTATTTTTTTTTTTGCAGTACCAGGGATTGACCCCAGGGGCATTTTACCTTCAAGCTACACTCCCAGCCCTATTTTTTTTCTTTATTTTGAAACAGAGTCTCACTAAATTGCAGAGGGCCTCACTACATAGCTGAGGCTGGCCGTGAACCCTCGATCCTCCTGTCTCAGCCTCCCAAGTACTGGGATTACAAGCATGCGCCACCACACCAAGTTAAAAAATACTGACTTTTTAAAGTGAGGGTCATTGCTTCAAAAGGTCCATTGAATAATTTATTAACTAGACTAATAAAATAAATACAAGATGCAAATTTGGGAATGCAGAAAGGAAAAACCAAAGGGAAGGCAGATGACTACAAATAAGTCCAGTGCCCACTGTTTAATAAGTAGGAACTCAGGGCAGAGCCGCGAAGGGGGCAGAGAGCAGGGCTCATGGTCTTATTGAAGAATGGAAAGGTAAAACCTAGGGGGAGGAAGAAAAGAAGGAAAGAAAGGCTGGGAAATCACAAAATTGCGTCTACAGCAGAAGACAGGGAAGATGGGATGGGAAGCTTGCCCAGGCTTCAGTCTGTCTGGCCCATAGTATTCTTCACCTATTGGTTGATTCTGTTCAAATGTGAATCACAAAGAATGTCTCTCTTTCTCCCAGATGGCGATCTTGCTGAGAGCCAGTGACCACTGCGAGCTTCTCACTCGCCCTCTTTCCAGGTGGTGTTCATGTGGTTTATACTGGATGCTGTGGGAGCCCATGAACTGAAAAATACTGACTACTAAAACGTGAAGATCTCCAACTATACACAGCAGAGAAGTCTTTTGCCCTGATATTTAAACTGTTTCTCAAAGAAGAATGAAATAACCAGATGAGGCTTTGCAGTTATTATCTTTGGAGATAGGGAAATTTATGTGCATTGCACATAAATTGTGATTTTCAGGATATGCCTGAAAGTTTGGAAGCCTCAAAGGGGAGGCTGTGGTGAAGGCTAGTATTTTCTTCTCAAAATCCTTAACTCATTTTTTTTCCCTGAACCACAGAAATTATGCCTTGTTGGGAGCAGCTTTTGTGACTAGATTTTTAAGATTATATCTGCTGAGTTCCCCGTGGGTGACTGTCCAATTATATGTAAATGATATTATTGGTTTAAACTTCTGTGAAAGTATTAAAATTGTGCTTATGTTGTGAAACTCATCATTTTGATCTTTTTCTTTATATTCCTTACTGGAAGGGACTGTGAGATTTAAACTGTCAAGTGTTCATTAGTTGGCCTGGAAAATGAATGTCCCTGTGAAGGACACTAAGTAGAGAGATGGGCTGTGAGACAGAGAAGGTAGCATGGACTATCATATCTAATTGAGACTGCCTATTTTCAAACTTCATGATGTGTCATGGAAAATTAACCTTCACATTTATCTATTTTATATAAAAATATATATATGGATAAATACATAGATCTTAATGAACAATATGATTTTTTTTTGTGGTACTGGGGATTGAACCCAGGGGCATTCTACCTCCGAGCTACACCCCCAGCCCTATTTTTATTCTTTATTTTGAAACCGGGTCTCACTAAGTTGCGGAGGGCCTCACTAAGTAGCTGAGGCTGGCTGCGAACCTGGATCCTCCGGTCTCAGCCTCCCAAGTACTGGGATTACAAACGTGCGCCACCACACCCGGCTTCAATATGATGAGTTTTGAGGAATGGTTATGTATTTCATGTAACCACCACATCACATTCAAGGTTTAGAGTATATGAATTGCCTAGAAAGTTGCCCAAGTCCTTTCTAGTTAATTCCCTGGTCCATTGTTCTGATCGCTAAGCCCATGGATTGGGTTTGCCATTAAATGGATTTAACATAAATAGAATCGTAAAGTATAAAATTTTGTGTTTTGCTTTCTCCAACGACCACAATCTTTCAATACACATGTGTGTTATCATGTGTATCAATGGTTTATTGTATGTTTATTGCAGAACTGTATCATACTACATGAATATACCAGACTTTGCTTATCAGTTAACATTTATATTGTTTCCAGTGTTTAATTGTTATGGCTACTATGAATGAAACTTCTATGAACATTTGTTTGTGAATATTTGTGTTTTTATATGAATTAATTTATCTTAGTTATTTGGTAGTGGACCAGTTAGAAACGGAACTATTTACCTGCATACCAAACACTTCTACAAATTGATTATTCTAACTTATATGCCCATCGAAAGTACATAGCAGATTCATCTAACATCAAATCTTATGAAACTTGGACTTCTCATAATTTGTAGTTTTAGCCATATTAGTGGGTTTCTAGTAGTACACCCTTGTGACTTTCATTTGTATGTTTCTGATTAATCATTAGGTTGAACACTTTTCCATGTTTCTATTGGCCAAATATATCTTCTTTTGTGAATTATTTGTCAAGTTGTATGTTTATTTTTAACAGATTTCCTTCTTATATTGATTTGTAATAGTTCTTTGTGATTGAGCATTCTCTAGCATGTGTGAGGACCTGGGTTCCATCTCTAGTACTGAGAAAAGAAAAACATATAAAAAAACTTAAAAAAATAAAAACTAATAGAAGTACTTCAGTACACACTTCTATACTATGATGTTAAGTATGATGCTAGCTCTGATGCATTGGTGGGACTCTGCGAGTTGAAAAATTCTTACACTTCAATATCCCTGCTTAGCTAGTTAAGATTGGTGACATTAAAGTTGGAATTCTACTAATTACAGGCACCAAGTATGCTTACTTCCACAATCAGACAGAGTGACTTCTTCAAAGATAAATCAAGGGAAATCTACCTGACTAGAAAGGCATTCTTCCAAGTGAGAAAAGGATTTTCAGCAATATCACATTCCTGGTTTGTCTTATTGAAAGTTTATTGATATGCGAGACTTAAAACACATAGAGAAAGAAGAGGCACATTTAAATTTCTCCAAGATTCCAATGAATAATACCCATTATAAGTTCTACAAGAGCTGAGAGAAGTCGAGCACCAAGACTGGAGCCCCTTGGGAAGGACTGATGGCAAAGGAAGGCAAGGAGGTGACTGCTAGCTGGCCTGAAGTCACAGGTGTGAGCACAGGAGAAGCCAATGAGTCACAAGCAGGAAGGAATGAGACAGTGATGTCAATATTGGATGACATGTATGATACTTGCAATGATTGCTGAAATAAAACTTTATTTGTTACCAGTATTGTCACTCTTTGCCAATCAGAAGGGATGCAGTTTGACACGACTCACATGAAGGAGAATCAATTTATATTCTTGCAGAAAAAAAAATCCAAAAGAATAAGATTTCAGAAAAACCAATTATTCATGCATGGTTCAGTGCGTAAGGCCAACATTCTTTTTTAAGGAAAAAAAAGGAAAGAAAAATTGTTTTCTAAGCCCTGATCTCTTGATGAGAACGAACCCTGATTCCTGTGGGCATTTAGTTAGCTACATGGACCAACGACCTTAAAAAACTGCTAAGAAACATAGGATGTGCTGCAAAAGGCACACCAAAGTAAGGACTCTTGTGCACAGCACTGCGAGGCATAGGCAAAACACCTGAAAAAGGATTGCTCTGGGAAAATTTAGTATCTTTATAATAAAAGTGATCTGCCCCTTCTCACGGGCCAAGCTCAGACCTCTGAGGAGCTGCAAATGTATCATCAGGCCGGCTGGATGTCAGGATGCGTGTGCTGTGTGCTTGCGTGTGTCCTCGGCTTGTAGATTCATATTTGGGAGAGTGAACCTGGTGTCTATAAGGATCTGCAACATTTTACGGTTCATATCTTTGTATAAAGAGATACCAGTGTGCTGATGCTTCTGCCTCAGAAGCCCCTCCTTTTCAGAGATTTGCGTTCTACAGTTTAAATCTTCAGCAGTAAACTATAGTGACAACATAATATTTGTCCTGACTCTTTTAAGTGACAGAGGCCACATTCCATCATGCTATTACAATATACTGTTGTACTTGTTCTGTTTTATTATTCATGTTGTTAACATTTTACTGTGCCTAATTTATAAGCTAAACTCTATTATAAATATGCATTTTGATATGGTTTGGAAGTACCCTCAATGACCACCCTGTGTGTTGAAGGTTTGGTGTCAGGTGGTTAAGAGATGGCAGAGCCAAGTGTGATGACACACACCGGTAGTCCCAGTACTTGGAGGCTGAAGCAGGAGGATCAAAGGTTTGAGGCCAGTCTCAGCAACTTAGTGAGACCCCCAACAACTTAATGAGACCCTGTTTTAAAATAAAAAATAAAATGGGTCTGGGGGTGGGCTCAGAGGTAGAATGCCCCTGTTTTTGATCCCTAGTACCAAGAATAATAATAATAAAGAAGAGGAGGTGGAGTTTTTAGGAGTGGGGCCTAATGGAGAATTCAGGTCACTGGCTGCTTGCCTGTGGTGGGCATATTGGAACCCCAGCCCATTCCTCTCCCTCTTTCTTTGCTTCCTGGCCACCATGAAGTGAACAGACCTCCTCGACCATCTGTTCCTATCATGATGTATTTGCCGCCACAGGCCCAAAGCAATAGTGTCCAGTGACCATGAACCAAAACCTCTCAACATCATAGGCCAAAACAAACCTTTTCCTTTGTTAAGTTGATTATCTCAAGCATTTTGTTACAGTAATGGAAAGCTAACACATTTGTAGGAAAAAAACCCACAGTATATACAGTCTGTGGTTTCGGGCATCCACAGGGCTCTTGGAACATACCCTCCATCATAAGTGGGTTACTGTACTTACTTGGATGCATATAGACATGTTCTAACATTCCCTCTGCTCAATTTAGTAAGAGCAATGGGGGGATGACTGGGAGGTTCATACAAGGGCTTTCGTGTCAGATACAATGTCTGGGATTCCAAATGGATTTGTCATAAGAGGGACATCGGACAAACTGTTTAACTTATTAAATCTCAAGATTGGCCCTTCAACTCTATAGTGGGGTTACTATTACTTATTTTATGTAATCGTTGTGATAAGTGATATAATACATTAAAAAGACCGACTCACATGGTGGCAATAGAGGAAGTGCTGTACAAAGTGTGGTTATTTGGAGTGTTGATTGACTTATCAAAATGCTCAATAATGTGGTGACTTGAGAAGCTTTTACTTTAGGGACAGTGATAGTAATCTGGTCCTGGGAGACAGGTCTGCTCTACCAAGCCCATTATATTAAATTTTAAATGTCTTCTAGAAAAAGATTTTCTTTCCTAGTCCATAAACATAGATCTCAAAAATCAATTATACTCACAGCTTAAAACATGCTTTATTACTATGTCAACAAACAAAATGTGTCAATACACGACTTAATATTGTGTCCCTCACTTTTTATTACCTAATAAATTTCAGAATTTCACCGTTCACTTTACAGTCACAGATACATTTGTATGGATGAATAGATGTGCTCATATTTGATTCTGTTGTATTGTATTTTCTATCAATTAGAAGAGTAAATTAGAAAATTTAGAATCAAACATTTTGTAGGACCAGTAAATTTGAATGCTCAACAAGTAGAAAAGATTAAAATTGTTAAATTACATTCCTTTCATAATTTCTGTTTCTGTAGTACTATGGCCATTGCTTTACTCTTTCCCTGCAACTGTGTTTGGAGAAGCTCGCTTCCCTCCAGGATTCCCCTGGTCTCCTTCTGCCCAGGATGAACGTCACCATGCCAACAGATTATCACTTCTGCTCCTTATCAGGACTTCCTCCTTTTCTAAAACCATGCCCTTTATTATTCATAGATGGCTAAAGAGATTGGAAGATATCAAGGACAGGAGGAACTCATCAAGCCAGAGTCATTCATGAATGAGATCGTATCTGAGAACCATGGACCCCAGAGAGAGAATTTGTGGGTCCTGGGCTTGCAGAAGCGCCAGGGTTCCTTACTGTTGAATGTTTTTCAAGTCACAGTTTTGCACTGAGCAAGCAGAACGGCAGTGGCATGACTTCAATGCTGTGCACAATGGAAGTTGTATAATTATGCACAGTTTACTGCAGATCCTTTCAAATAGACTTGTGGGAAGAACACAAGTATCGAGACGCCCAGTGTAGTCTTAGTGCCTCTCTGTGGTGGGTGACGCTGAACATGGCCAGGTGTGCAGAACCCATGGAAAGCCAAGCGACTGGTGGGGGCAGGTGACACAGCCCCTCTCTTGCTTCTTTGGAGGGGATTGCAGAACTGGGGGTCCTTGAGGTTCTCAGGCTGATGACATCAGTGGAATGCTCTGCTCTTGAGACCAGGCCTGGACCTGGACATCGCTGGACTCACGCAGAAGAGGCCAGGTCCTTCTCCCCGGTGGGAAAGCGATCGCCTCCGTTGTACCCTCTGACAGTGTGGATTTTCCCTGCATTTGCACAAATTGCCCTGACTTTATATTGATCTTACAAAATCAAATATTTTCTTCTTTATAAAGAAAAGACATATAATATTTATATTATAAGCTGGGCGTGGTGTCGCACGCTCGTAATCCTAGTACTGGGGAGGCTGAGACCAGAGGATCCAGGTTTGTGGCCAGCCTCAGCTATTTAGTGAGGCCCTCAACAACTTAGTGAGACCCTGTTTCAAAATAAAGAATAAAAATAGGGCTGGGGGTGTAGCGCAGAGGCAGAATGCCCCTGGGTTCAATCCCCAGTACCAAAAAAAATTATATTATGAATAAATTATAATTAAGTAAATAAATACATATAAAATTATAGTTAAAATAAATAATATTATAAGCAAAAAGAGCTGAAATTTTTAGGACATTTTATTAGAATATTTTTCAAATATGAACATTATCCTCAAGAATATTAGGACCTTTGATATTCATTTTGGCAACTGAATAGTAATATTGCCAATTTATATGCTCTGCAGAGGTATATTCCAATGCTAGATAATTATCAGTAGCATTTTAAAGTTATTTCCCCAGATAAGTATACAGAAAAATATCAGTGTAACCTTATGGATTTTAAGTATTTTGTGACTTAAGCAAAGTCATTTTATGTATGTTTAGGGATACAAATTTAAAAACAATAATGGATAAGTATTAATTCTAGCCAGTTCTTCTTCAACTCTCCCTCCCTTTCTTTCTCTCCATCCCTCATTTAACCCATTCAACTTGTATAGTTAGGACTTGCAGGGTCTCAGGACCTTGGCCACACTCATGCTCTATTTCTTCAAACCTTTCTTAGTTTTTGTTTTTTTGTGATACTGGGGATTGAACCCAGAGGCATTCTACCTTCGAGCTATACCCCCAGCCCAATTTTATTTCTTATTTGGAAACAGAGTCTCGCTAGGTTGATGAGAGTCTCACTACTTGCCGAGGCTGTTCTGGAACCTGTGATCCTCCTGTCTCAGCCTTCCAAGTACTGGGATTATAGGCATGCACCACCACTGCTGGCCTCTTTCTTAGCTGTAGTCCTTATTGGAATACCAATTGCTTTTTTGGAGGACTGGGAGTTAAACCCAGGGATGCTCTACCACTGAGCTATATCTCCAGCTCTTTTACATTTATTTATTTATTTATTTATTTATTTATTTATTTATTATATTTTATTGTGATACTGAGGATTGAACTCAGGGGTGCTCTACCTCTGGGCCACATCCCAGCCCTATTTTTTTTTAATTTTTTTTTTTTTGTACCGGGGATTGAAGGCGGGGGCGTTCTACCTCCGTACTACGTCCCCGGCCCTATTTTTTATACTTTATTTTTGAAACCGGGTCTCACGAAGTTGTGGAGGGCCTCACTAAGTAGAGAGAGAGAGAGAGAGAGACAAGGAGAGAGAGAGCGAGAGAGCTGAGGCTGGACACGAACCCAGATCCTCCGGTCTCCACCTCCCAAAGTACTGGGATTACAAGCATGTGCCACCACGTCCGGCTTTTTTTTAATTTTGAAACAGGATCTTGCTATGTTGCTGAGGTCTTGCTAGGTTGCTAAGTAGTAAAGAAACAAACATGACTGAAAAATAGTTTTTATTCTCTTGGAATGAACAGATTACAGAAGAAGAGGGAATGCCAGAAATGATTGTAATGAATTTTGACAAATGTCATATAATATGTACAAGATAATATACGTACTAAGTTGTTGAGGCTCGCTTTGAACCTGTAGTCCTACTGTCTCAGCCTCCCAAGTACTGAGATTACAGGGGTATGCCACCACATGACATTTTTATATCTTATTTTAAGTCAGGCTCTTGCTAAGTTGCCCAGACTGGCCTCAAACTTGCAATCCTCCTGCCACAGCCTCCCTAATGGAATTACTGAATGGTCCAATGAAATTATTGACCTACTCAGCCTCCTCATCTGAAATTGCAACTCTGGGCTATGACACGCATCCTGGAATACCAATTTGGTTATTCTTGTGCTAAAGCTCTGAAACACCTGTCCTCCTTACTTTATCTTCATCTTATAAAGTGTTATCACAGTACTGACCACCCATCTGCCTCTCTTTATGTTGCACTAATCAGTTTAAGGGGTCAAAGACAAGTCCACAGTCAAGATGATTAGAGACTGCTCAATGCTCAGGGACCAATCCATTCATCCAGGTCTTCATGGCCTCGGTGTAGTTGTGACCCATCCTCACAGTTATGATCGGAGCTCTCTGACTCTAGAGCTCCCCTGCTGGATGGAAACAATAGCAGCAGCAGCAGCAGCAGCAGCAGCAGCAGCAGCAGCAGCAACAACAACAACAACAGCAACAACAACAAAGGCATCGTCAGATCTAAGGATTCCTGATTGCACGTTGCTGTTTCACACCCCTGGGTCTTATTCAATGTGCCCTTTCTTTGGTCAGGTCACCAAACGCTCTTTCATGAAGCATTTTCTGTTCTCCACAAACAGATGTGAATATTCCAACCTTGTGTCACTTTTCTATCTTGTACATATTATATGACATTTATCAAAATTCATTACAATCATTTCTGGCATTCCCTCCTCTTCTGTAATCTGTTCATTCCAAGAGAATAGAAACTATTTCTCAGTCATCTTTGTTTCTTTACTACTTAGGTCCAAATCATTTAATGCTTGTTGAAGAAGTATAGCAATCCTACTTTGTTTATAAATATTCACATGAAAACCTTCAAAACAAGGTTAGGTACTGAGAATTATTTGGTTGATTCTAGTTGGATGCATATATAATTTTGGGGGTTGTGTGTTTTTTCTTTAGAATGAGAAGTTATTCAGAGATTCTCAATACTTTCCTTTTTTTTTTGCGGTACTGGGGATTGAACCCAGGGGCGTTCTACCTCCACGCTACGCCCCCGGCCCTATTTTTTATACTTTATTTTGAAACCGGGTCTCACAAAGTTGCGGAGGACCTCACTAAGTAGAGAGAGACAGAAAGAGATGAGGCTGGCCGTGAACCCGGATCCTCCGGTCTCCGCCCCCCAAAGTACTGGGATTACAAGCGTGCACCACCATGCCCGGCTAATACTTTCCTTTAATAGTACATTCTGACAAATTAGCGGAAGGAGAGCACTTGAATCGAAACAAATGCACATACAGATTTGGAGACCTATTGAGTCCTTTCATAATTCTTTTGAGAAGCAATTTCCAGCTTATTTATTTCCTGGGCATTGGTCTTTTTTGACTGTTGGGCAAGTGAGGTGGGTACTGATAGAGACCTGTGAAGCCAACCAGAGTGGACCCTGTTCGAATCCAAGCTCCACCACCGAAATGGGACTTTACCAAGTTACTAAACTATTAGCTGGAGTTTTGTCATTTGTGAAATGAACTAACAGTATCAAGCTCATACAGTGTTTTGAGAATTAAATCTAAGAATTTAACTTCAATTAGAGAAAGATGTGTGCAGGGGCTAGTGGTAAAAACCTTATAATGGAACCTCCATGACCTGTTTAAATCTAATTAGATGTTTTATTTCTGTAAGTTTCCCAGTTTTACTCACATCCTGCTCTGAAGACGGCACCCTAATAACTCTCTAAAAACCAGAGGCAGAGTCCCTGAGCAAGTACTCATTGAGACAAATACCACATTCCTGATGACAAGATAGCTCTCTGCAGTACTTTGCAATTATTGAGAAATTGAGGTAAAAACAGCGATTGTCTGCAACACCCTAGAGTATAGCAAGGTTTGTAGAACAGTTGTATGTAAAAAAAAATAAAGTACTAGCCATGAGGATAATTTTGTGTTTTTTAGTAGGCACATTTTAAAAAGTGAAGAGGAACAGGTAAAATTAATTTGAATAATATATTTTATTCAGCACAAAATACCCTAAATATTATACCTTAAATATTATACCCTAAATAAAAATACCCTTTTATTTCCATTTCATCATGGAAATAAAATTAAAATTGTCGATATGATACTTTACATTCTTGTTTTAATGTGCTAAGTTTTTGAATCTCCATGTATACTTTACCCTGACTGCGTGTCCTTTTTTTGGCCTGGGGTTTGCTGATGTTCAGTGGCTGGGGCCTCCCAAGTTGAATAGTGCAGCTATATAGGGTGGAACCAGGAGTCAGTGTCTTTGTCCTTTTTGGGCAAAGGGCATGAGGAAATGGGATACACTATGCCCTGAGTGTTTATATCTTCCCACATTCATATACTGAGCCAAGCCCTTGAGACGATGGCATTAGAAGGTGAGACCTTTGGGAAGTGGGTCGATCATGAGATTGGAGCCCTCGTGAATGGCATTGGTCCCTTATAAGAGAGGCACGAGGGGGCTTCTTGGCCCTTTTGCCCCTCTGCCATGAGAGGACGGACACATAGAAGCTGCCTTCCATGAGGACAGTGCCCTCACCAGACACCAAATCGCCTTGGACTTCCCAGCTTCCAGCACTGTTATTCATAAACCACGGCGTCTACAATATTTTGTTATAGCAGCACAACGAAGCCGTCACCAGGGAGGGTGAGTCTCACATCTCCTTGCTGAGATTCCCTGGCCGCTGGTCCTCAGTGTTTTTCCAGACCATTGACTACGTCTCCGGTGATCCCCGTGACTTGTGTTTATGCACTTTTCTCATGCCTCTGATTTGTTCCTTTTGCAGCATTGTTATATGCTGTTGAGCTCTGTTTCAACAATGGACGCATTCTTTCCTTCCACTAATTGACTTAAAGGTCTCGATGCACCTTGGTCTTGGCTCTACGTAGCTGCCTGAATTTGGTCGACAACCACGGGCCCTGGGTCCCTGCACAGAGAGAATTCCAACAGCTGGGATGAAAATTAGAAAGAGAGTAGAAACCAAAAGAAAGCAGCAAACTCTCTGAAAACTGTGCCTAATGTTGTAAAATGAAGCTAAACTGTGTCTTGATTGTAAAAGAGAAATCAATTTAGAAAGTATTGACTTGGAAGAACTTAATTGCTCATAAAATTAATTTATGGATGACTTTATTTGATGTTTGGAAACAGGAATACAAATGAACCAATGTTGATGTTTATGAATTTCCATGGCTAGCCAAGAAAAGGTAACTGACAAGAATAGAAAATTGAAATGGATGAGAAGGTAATGGTTGTTTACTCTCCCCTGGAAACATACCCTATTAGGTTACGAGCAATGGACAGTTATACAGCTCTTCAACAATATGAGTTATAGACAAGTCTAAAATTACAAAAGTACTCATTTAAATCGAATCACGTTTGTAAACTTTCCAGTGACTGATGTGTCTTAAAATTGATATAGGTACATGGGAGTTTTTAAACAAAATTAAAGGAAATCTTATCTTCTGAAGAAGTTATAGGATAAATAATTTCAAAATCTGTTGAGCCCTAGGAGCCATCAAAGCAGGATTTTCCTGCTGAGATATCAGAATTTTATTGTAAATTATCTGTAGGCAGAGAAGCAAAGTCATAGCAACAAAGGATATAGGGTGAACAGAGGGTGTCTTCTTGTGTGTGTGCATGCGTGTGTGTGTGTGTGTGTGTGTGTGTGTGTGTGTTCATATTTGGCCAAGACAACAAAATAATTCCATAACAACAGTTCTACAGGAATAAAAAGCAAATAGAAAAGCTTGTATATTTGGTATTATTTTTTATTATTTACATTTTGTATAGGTTTCATAATGAAAGGCCACTTGACATGTTATTCACTTGATCTAAATAAAACAATGATTGTACTGAAGAGTATGTTGAAAGTTTAGAGCCAAATCTACATTTATATCAGTGGAAAACAGTAAATGTAGCTACAGTCACTTTTTATGATACACAAGTACCTCTAACATGGTAGTTAATATTATCCTTATGTCCGAGAGACTTCTATCTGATGGGCTGATGTAATTCATGCAATGTCTTCTATTCTTTGTCCCTGCCTAAGAGGTTCTTTCCATACTCGGTTCCATCTCACAACCTGAGTGGCTGCTGCCTTTCTCTGACCCCCTGAATGTGTGGCCCAAGTGGCTTAGTGTCCTGGAGATTCTTGAGAATGGCCGTCCAATAGCAGGCCCCGCTTCCTGCACAGGACGTTGGTAAGTGTCAGTGGATTTTCCATGGGCAGAGGGTGTGAGGCTCAGATCCACATCAGGAGTGCCTGGGTGGCAGACAGGCTGCTCCCAATGAGACTCCCCGGTTTCCCCTGGCGTCCTGGCCAGGCTGTTCCAAGTGGATCTGCTTATCCTGACACCTCCTCTGTGGTAGAATCTCTCTGAAGACATGTCCAGCATGATGCCAGTTACTGTCCCCTAATCCCTGCCCTTTACAGCTAGCCTACGAATATGCTTCTTTCTTCCCACAAGGGTTTGGTGTCCCTGAAGAAGGATCCCCTCTCCTTGAGATGGAAACACAAACACTCAGTTACATATAACTTTGTCTTTCCATTACTAAATCATAGGACATGTTTGATTTTCAGGGGGAAAATGTCCCAGTTATAATCCAATATGCATGCAAAACTAAGCAACAAATTGCATACACACAGAGT
Source organism: Glis glis (assembly GCA_004027185.1). NCBI lineage: Eukaryota > Metazoa > Chordata > Mammalia > Rodentia > Gliridae > Glis > Glis glis. The sequence continues at coordinate 25,318 of PVJS01005353.1, read as the reverse complement.
TATTCTAAAAACATTAGAAAATATGGTAAGGAAATAACATTCATTCAGTACCAGCTGGACAGAAAGCTTCCTCTAGACATCCATAGGGATGCCACACAATTGAGTCCTCATCACAATCTTGTGTTGCAAGACTATCCTCCCGTTTTGCAAATGAGAAGAATAAGATTAGGGAATTAGCTTACCTGATGGGAGCAGGTGGGCTTTGTGCAGGTATTGCTCTCTGGCGCCCTCTACTGGATGTGTGAATATGCTGCCTTTTTAAGAACACTCCAGCTTTGGTGTAAAGAACCTCACCATGATGGGGTCTCAGTATTTATGAGCAAATCCCCTATTCTTTAAATGATCCTCTACAGTCATTTGTCTGAATAACTGAGGCATACCACGTCATACAGGCAATGGAGGCTGTATGTGAGCATATGGGGGTGTGGTGTGTATACCTATATTTACACCCAGCACAGAGAAATCAGTGTAGGAAGTGAGGGCAGATGGAAAGTCTATATTATTATCTAAGTTATTTAAAAAGGCGATGATTGTCCATTCAAATTCTGGCATTTGGGCATCTCTGTCACTCTAGGGATTATTTTTCATCTTTTATAATCTTGATGCTTATATTTTGTTTGAAATCTGTATATGAGCTCATAAATGTGTAAATGATTTCTCTGTTATGATATTCAGTAGTAAGACATACTGTTTTCAAGATAATGAAATAAGGTAACTTTCTAAGCCTAGTATTTGTAAGTTATTGTGTAAGCTATCTTAATAATGCTCAGAAAATTGAAAAAAATCCAAAGTATATCATGCAGATTTCCCAAATGAACCAAGGTGATTTGAGAGAGTAAATATTTAGTAAAATTAAAAATAATAAACCTAAGAATAAAGTGGAAAGAAACAAGTAGTAAAGGAGAGCTCATGGGATAATTATACTTAAAACCAAGGTTAAAGAAAGTTTCTATAATTAAGTGGAATTATATTTGATTTCCTTAGCGAGTATCAAACAGAGCAACATTGTATTGACACAGTTTTCATGGATTAATTAAGGACCTGATTTTCCTAGGTAAAGCCTTTACAACACCAGGGAAATCATTCTTCACATGTACTTTTGGTTAGGCACATGCAAGATATGTGATCATAACACACATGGAAACATTTGGAAATTATGAGTTTCCAAATTTGATTATTTTTAAAGCCTAAGGAAATATCCTGATTCTGTTCTGGCATATGTACTATAAAATGTCAGGTAAACGTTTACCATGTAAGGACATCATTTCACGATTTTACTTTGAAAGAAGTCTTCAGTCCTTCCTGCCATGTGTCAGTGGTTGGGCGATGGGAACCCTGTATGGAGAACACAGCTTGGGGAAGAGAGAACTCTTGGAAATGCCTCCATCTGTCCTAGGCTCAAAGATCAGTTTTGGGATTCAGGTCAGGGCATGACAGGAATAAACTATGACGAAAACCTTTGTTTTTTTAATTATGTAAAAACTACTGTATCTTTGTTTTGATGTATAATATACTGGTTTTAACAATTTAAATTATGTAAGCATATAGACAGGCAAGAGCTATAGATGCATGTTTGCCCCTAATAAGACGGTTTTAGCAGTTGAGGAGGTAGTTAAATTTACAGGGGGTCGTGAAGTGGATTAGTGTCTATATAAGACAAGGAAGAGATACCAGAGCTAGCAGCTGCTTATATCTACAAAATATTACGGCTTCATAATTTAGCATTATTGGTAGCATTTTGTACAGCTGGTTGGAATATATTTGACTGCAAGTAATGACAGTAACAACAGGATAGAGCAAATAGATACATGTTTTACCATGAATAACCGAACAATCATGACAGGTCTTATTTTTGCGGGAATCCCAAAGCTTTTCTACATAGACTCACTGATCATACCTGGACTCTAGAAGTAGGAACTTCCTAAAATAGGTCCAAGGGGGAACTGGAATATGCTTGCAATACCATTGCCAATAACTGGGTGATTTTCCTTTGTATACCTGGTGTGGAAGTACAGGTGAATCATCCCAGCCACCTCACATGTTGAATAGCTCTAAAGCTGTATATCTAGTGTGTTATCTTCCAGGAAAACTTAGAACTTCATCACCTTGGTAAGCTCAGCCCTGACCCACCTGTGACTGCGATTTGTTGTGTTTTTGAAATAAGCCTTAACCCTGGCTTATTCCCTGTGAGCTGCTAGGTCCAGAGGAGTAATGAGTTGGATCATCATGGACTACCTGAGAATCCAGCTGTGGAATATGTCCCAGAGAGAAGTCAGGGATCAGAAAAAAAAAAAAAACAACCTGTGGATATTTTCCTCACGCCACATATGAATTGGCCATTACTGTTATATTCTATTGATGAGAATGAAAGAAATACTTTTAAATCATGCTTAACACTGGACTCTTCTAGCATCAAAGGTCCTTGTGTTTATGTTGCTGAAAGATGTCAGATAATTTTGTGGATGTATTGTGAGGAAGAAATATTAGCAATTTTTGCTTAATCAATTTACCAGATAAACAATCTTTATTTCCTCTAGAAATCATACTAACGCCCAGCAGCTGAATGACTACTAAGATATCCTGAAAATTCCTTCATATTTTCTACCAATTGAGCTGTTTGCTTACTAAAAGCTGTATTTACACCTAAACCAGGAATGCCACTTGTAATTTTTATGATAATTATACAATTAAATTAAACTGCTAAATGATAATAGGCAAATAAAGAGTTATGATTTTTTAAAGACTAATCTAAATAATGTAGGAGAACTTGATAAATGTGACTTACTAAAAGAAAACAAAGCTGTCATTATGAGCAACTAAACTGTCACAAATTAGTTAAATCATCTAGAAATTTGTTTAGATTCTCCACTCAAATTATTTTAAAAGTGTCATTAGGACCTGGGTAGTTTTGTTTTTAATTAAGAAGTGTACCAAGCTTGTATAAAAGTCAGGAAATAACATAATAAACTGTTATTTACCCCTATTTATTTGTCAAGATTCTACAACAGCTATAAATAATAAAAAAAACATTTTTCAACTCTGTTCCTACAAACTTCTCTACTCCCTTTGGACTATCTTTACTCATACACCAAATTGTTGCATCAGTAAACACTTCAAATATATTTCACAATAGTACTTACTTCTAAGTAACTAAAATATCTGTTTCAACTAAATTGAGCAAGTGCCAAATAACATACAATATATTCAATTTGTTTCTTATATTTTTTCAAAATTTATTTGTTTGAATCAAGATCCCATTGAAACAAAGTGTATGTATTGAAATTGATAAGTCCTTGAATCTTTTTGCAATTGAATACATACATTAATCTATTTACAAATTATTCACTAAAGGGCCTGGATTTATTTGAACCAATAGGTTTCTCACAGCCTGTGTTTGATGACTGAATCACTGTGATAACATTTCATATGCTCTTTTGCCTCCTGAAAGTGTTAGAATTCATGGTTGGATCTAACACCTAAGTCAGAGTCAGCTAAGTGTTTTCCTGGGAATTCTTTGCCTCTGGCCCCCGTCCTTCTGTAAAGGAGGCAGCATCAAGTAGCTGTCTGCCATTTTCTGTGTGCAGAAGAAGCTATGATGACCATTGTCTAAATCTACTAGCTGGGGATATTCTAATGTTCCCCTTCTGCTTCCTCTGCAGACCTACATTCTCAGTAGAAGACACGCCTCCTCATGAGCTCTTTGTCATCCGCACCTCTCCATCAGTTACTTGTTGACCCAGAGAAAACTGAAACAGGGAAATCAAGACAAATGCTCCTTTTCTTTTAATCACTTAGATTATGAACTAACTAGTGAGTATCCTCCAAATGAAAAAACCAGGAGTGTGGTGGGTGTGCATGGGTGTTTGTGGGGCTTGTTTGTGTATGTGTGTGTTTCTTCATAAATTAATGTATTTAAAACAAATCTGATAAGTTTCATGCATCATTGCTGTTTATTGGTCTGAAGTGGTTCCTGGTCACTGGGAGCCTCCTCGAGTTGACCAATGCAGGCTTTGACAGTCGCTAATGCTTCCTTGCATGGATTTGGGACCATAGACTCCTAGTGTGCATTTCCCACCCCAGAGTGGACACTGTCCTTTCCCTCCTGGGCCTCTGGACAGGCAGGGATGAGTGCTGTTGGGAGACTGTCCTCTAGACTCTGTGGATGCCCTATGCTGCTTTGGTCTTTGTTTCTGAGACTTTTTTTTTTCGGTACAAAGTTCTAGATTGATTTACAAAACCAAATAACAATGAGTAGATACTACATCATACTTTTTTTTTATACCATAATGAATTATGCAGACAAAACACCCATTCTTAAGAAGCTTAAAATTGTGCATAACTAAAAATATAGATATGTTGCAATCTGTGATAAGTTCTGTGAGAAAAGTAGGCAAGATGCCACATTTGACTTTAATATGCTTTATTCTCTCAATATTTTAACTAGATCTTATTGTTGCAAATTCAACAGAATTTCCCAAACCAAAGCCTTAGGAATCTCCTCAAACCCATAAAACGAAGGGCATAAATTATGTTAATATATTTTTTTTTCCTGGAGAGAGGTCTCTCATTCTATGGTAGAGTCCATTACTGAAGAATTTAAGAATGATGTTTTTCTCCTTTTTGTTCCTTTTATATCAGCCAATAACTGAAGTAATTATACTAACATTTGTAGACTTCTATTTTGTTGACTTCTATGTTGATGTTGTCATTCTTCACAAAAATGTTAATGATTGCCGTTTTCATTTTCACGATTGTATACATTATGAATAAAATATAAATCACTCCAATTTAATGTATTCAGTTACTTTTTATAATACAAATAGTCACTTATGCATTTTTTAAAAAATTTATATTCCTCTTGTATAGATTAGCTATTACTCTATGTTTGTATTTAATTTTGCTTAAGGCATATTTCTTATAAAGAGTACATACCTGGGTCTGTTTATATTTTAATTCGATATAGACATTTAATTTTTAAAACAAATAGACAAATGTAGGTTGAAATTTGTATTCTATCGCATAATCATTGCTACATGGTTTAAAAAAATTGTAAACTAGTTGCATTCAAGTAGGGCCTGAAATGTCGTGCTTAGCCAGGTTCATAGATGAGTTTAAGTTCAGTCAATAATGCCAGAAAGTCATCTGAGTCCTTCTTTAGTGGGTGGCAATCTTCCTCCATCCTTTCTTCCTGGAAACAAAAATGTTCCAGAAGGGAAACAAAGACAAGGGAAGCACAGGAGGTTTATTTAGCAAAGCAGGTGAAGAGTTTGGGGTGAAGAGGTGTGTGAAGGGACAGGAAGGATTGTGCTCCAGAGCAGTCCATTTGCTGGAGTGAAAAATGGGCGTGGAGTCTTCCACGTGGCGAGTTTTATTCATCTCGAAACCTCCCCACATGTGTACAAGCATTTGGAGCGGTTGCTGCCCCTTTTCCCAACACAGCTCAGTGTGTCTGTACTGTTTCAGCCATGTTGGAAACCTTCCCATAGTACTAAGGGAACCCACAGGCTGAGTGCTCTGAGCTTGCTCCGCAGTTGGAACGCCCCATGCCAGTTACTCCTGGTCCCTTTGAAATTTAAGAAATAGTTTCTGAGTCTGGCTTTACTGCACTGGCCTTTAATCCGGGTACTTAGGAGGCTGAGACAGGAAGGATGACAGATTCAAGGACAGCCTCAGAAACATAGTGAGGGTCTCAATAACTTAGTGAGACCTTGTTTCACTAACAACAACAAAAAAATGGGGGTGTCGCTTGGAGGTAAAATGCCCCTGGGTTCAATCCCCAGTACCACAAGAAGAAAGAAAGAATGAAAGGAAGGAAGAAAGGAAGGAAGAGAAGGAGAGAGGGAGGAAGGGAAAGAAAGAGGGAGGGAGAGAGGAAGGGAGAGAAAGAAAGAAAGAGGGAGGCAGTTTATGGTTGGGGTTCCCAGCACCGGGGTGGAGTGGCTTCTCATTGTTTCCAGAGGAGTGAGCCCAGTCCTCCCCCCTTCCCTTGCTCTGTCTAGCTACCGAACACTTGGACACATCCTCTCCAAGAAAAAAGGACGATGTCTTGTGATGTACTGTACATATGTCACTTCTTGTTCCTACCAAAGAAGAAATAATGTTCCCAGCACAGCTATGTTGCAAAGAAGGGAAAATGATAAAATAAAGAAACTGGGAGAAAAGATTAAAAAAGCACTCAGCCTGAGGCTAAGGTACAATTATAATTCCCAAGTATTTGGACACATCGTGCTTCTTTACTGGGGAGTATTCCAGATCAAATTCCTATTCAGTGGATCAGTAAATGCAACTAATATAATGTTGGCATATTTCAATTTGCATCATGAATGTCATTTTTCTGACATTATATATCCAATGCTAAAACAAACAGAAAGAATAAAATATAGGTTATAATTGAATGAGTATGTGAGTATGGAAGACGTTGGAACTTCCAGAAGCTCTGGGCTTTGTAGAGCTAGACTCTCATTAGGAGGAAATGACACAGATGGTCTATCATAATGGAGACTTTGGTAAACAATTTATGTTTAAATATTCGTCATTGGATTCTGTGCATTTTCTTTAAATATGTTTAAAGCACTTGACATAATGAGGTCATCTTAAGTTTTGCTCCTTCCTGTCAAAAAAGGAGAGCTTGCAGCACAAGAAAATCCAGCATAGAATGTGTCACTTAGTTTTGTGTTGAACTTGGACAGGTGCTGCAGTGGAGTTTGCCCCAAATCCAGTAAAAACGCCTATCTCAGAGATACAGAAAATGGAGAGGCACCGAGAAGAGAAGGCCATTCACATGGAGATTGGAGACAGGGGTTGCAGTGACGTGATGTAACCACAAGCCAAGGGAAGCCAGCCAATCGCCGCAGCCTCCACAAGACAGAAGGCATTAGTCATTCTCTCCAAAGGACTCTGGTCCCCTGTGACCCTGTTGAAACCACAATTTTAGTTCTATGGCATCCACAAGTCTGAGAGAACAAACTTCTGTCGTTATAGCCCTGACTGGTATCACAATTTATTTCAGAAGGTTCCAGAAATTAAGCCAAGTGTTAAGTGAAGAAACACAACGTTGACCAAGAAGTGAGCATGTCTTGAGACACCTGTTGTTAAGCCCTCTCCACCACGGCCTTCCCTGTCTGGCTGTGTAGGGCCGGCACTGCCCAGTTTTAGAAAGAATTCTCTTAAGTCAGCTTAGAAAGGACCCACACTTGGCTGGTTCCATAGTTTGGCACTTGTAAATTGTGCAGCTATAAACATAAACCTGCCGGGCATGGTGGCGCACGCTTGTAATCCCAGTACTTTGGGAGGCAGAGACCGGAGGATCCGGGTTCGCGGCCAGCCTCAGCTCTCTCTCTCTCTCTCTCTCTCTCTCTCTCTCTCTCTCTCCTTAGTGAGGCCCTCCGCAACTTCGTGGGATCTGGTTTCAAAATAAAGTATAAAAAATAGGGCCGGGGGTGTAGCGCGGAGGTAGAACGCCCCTGGGTTCAATCCCTGGTACCGCAAAAAAAAAAAACTAAAAATAATAAACATAAACCTATGGGATATGTACACAATGGAACTTTATGCAGCCATCAAGAAGAACAAAATTATGTCATTTGCAGGGAAATGGATGGAATTAGAGAACATTATGCTTAGTGAGATTAGTCAGTCACAAAAAGTGAAAAGTTGGATGCTCTCCCTAATATGTGGAAGCGAGGGAGACTAGGGCGTAGGAGGGACTCCAGACAAAGATGGAGCAAACCTCAGATGAGTAAAGAAGGTGACCTGAGGGAGATGGGAGGGGGAAGAGGGAAACACCCTAGTGCACAGGATGTATATATACAAATTTATCAAAGTCAAATACTATGTTGAGCATGAGAAGGAGGGAAGTGGGAAGGAATGGGGGCGGATATTGCAGGAGGGCTAATTGACTGATGTGTGCATGTATACTTCTACTACCCTGAAACCCACCAAGATGTCTGATTACAGTGCACCAATTAAAAAAAAAAAAAAAAAGAAAAGACCCATACTGTGGATATCTGACAGCCTGGATGCTTCATCCAATTTCTCATCTGTGACCACCCCTGGTGCCCTCTGACGACCTGGTCTGCCTCCAGCAGGAGTCCCCATCCAGGCTCCTGAACCCTCCCTGCTCCTCAATCATAAACCCCGCTTGCTGTATCCTGATTAGTCCCATTACCACACATACAGGCCAGTGCCCTGACTCCAGAGGTCCCAACCTCCATGTCTGGCCACTTGCCCCAAAACCAAACCTAGAAGGCAAATGGAGAAAAGCAGGAGCCTCTAATCCATATGGCTGTGTTGGGAAGGCAGTGAGCCTCCGCCTCTGGCCTGTCTTCCAGATGCTGACGGAGCTGCAGGTCTAAATAGAGAAGGCACTGGGGCAGGGACAGGCAGGCGCCATCACCCAGGCAGGTCATTGTCTAAATCTGCCTCTGCAGGGCAGATCCAAAGAAGTTCTTGTCTCTTGAGGGGTCTTCTAGGATGTGGGAGGTTTAAGAAAGTCAGTTGGTATCAAAAAAAGTCCACGGTTTTCCAATCTCACCTCATATGTTGTTTGCAGTTATTTTTCTCACCCCTGGTCAAACTACCCACAAGCCCTTACCTGGCACAAAGTTGGGCCGTCACTATGCACCCAGCACACCGAGTCAGGCCCATTTGCCAGGTCTTCCAGCAGACCAGGCCACAAGTCTCCCAGGGTGAATGCGATCCTGGAAGAAATATAGAAGGAATTGCTTTATTCTTTCAAATTTTGGGTTTGATGTCTTCAGAATAGATGTTTTCATTTCCAAATCTAATTAATGTCTTCCCCGAACCACTCTTTCTTTCTTTTCGTTGTGTTTCAAAAGGGTCAGTTAATCGATCTCCATGCAACACTCTGTCACATTTTCATGAAACCTTGACACCCAAATTCTACTCAACAAAACAAACAACCAAACATGCATTCATTTTGATGGTGTGTGGAGGTTGTTCAACTAAAAAAAAAAGTCTATTAAATTAAGAAAATAGTAATAACCCCAATGAGACACCACTATATACCCATTAGCATAGCTAAAATTTGCAATAAACCTCCGACACTAATGGAGTGTAAATCGATATAATAACTTTGGAAAACAGATTAAACATGTGTATATGCTTTAAAGCAGCAATTCTACCTTGGTTAAATAGCACACATGAAAGAAACGGACATGTGCTAGGAGACATATTATGATGTTTATGTCAATGTGTTTATTCATAGCACCCCCAAACTAGAGGCATTCCCAATGTAGATCAAAGCAAGGAAAGAAAAATGCATTCTGTGATCTGAGCACAGTGAAATACTGAAAACGACCATCAAAAAAAAATAAATAAACATAACGGTGTGTGTGACAGCACAGAGGAACCTCACAAAAATTATTCACAGCAAAAAGAAAAGATGGGGACAGGAGACCAAACATTGTTTCCTATGTCGACCTTGAAAAACAGGTGTCCGGGAATCATTTCCTCTATCCAGGGCCCAGGTCGAGGACAACAGTGGGGCTGGAGAGCCACTCTCACCTCCCTCCCTCTCAGGGCATCCCTCCTCTCCCACCCACCTGCTTGCCCACACCACTGCGCCTGGCCCTCTGAGTTTGGGTTGGACCTGCACGCTTGCTTCAGCCCCAGCAGACTGTGGAACTTAGGCTTTTCGATGTGTAAGCCAGGTCCCACATCAATAAATAACCTACTGTTTTTGTTTCTCTAGAAAACCATGACTAACACACATATTAAAATCATCATGATGGTTTATTTCAGGAGGAGGCAGGGGAGTGAATAGCAGATACACAAGGGGCCTCTGAGGCCTTGGAAGTACAGCTCCTATTCTGTATGAGGTTATGATGGAGGATAGAAGAAATAAGTAGGCAGAAAGGAGACAGGAAGGAAAAGTAAAATATAACTTTAATATAAGAACCTGGAGCTAAAGTGCTTAAGCCTCTGCTCCATAAAACCGGTTCTCTTTCCCAGGCCTGACTCTCCCAAATTCCTGGAAAATCTGCAGATCTTAGAATTAACTAAAAGAAACTACAATTGTCCTGTGCATTGATAATAAGACAGGTCTGATATTTTGAGGAACCTAAAATTTAGGACACTCTCCAGCTTATCTGTCAATCAGCTAATGCGGACCCCAGTCAGCCTGAGGACTCTAAGGTTCACCAGACCACCAGACCACCAGGAACCGCCTTGGGATGACTGGACTGAGACCATCCTCACATACCTCCCCTAGCCCACCCCTCACGAAAGTTCCCTATAAAGGAAGGGCCCTGAACTCCCCAAGATGCCCTCCTCATCTTGAGGTGGCCTCCATTCTCTCTTGAGTGTGTATTTCTTCCCCCTCCCTCCAAATAAACCCCTGTCCATGTCTCTGACTGGCGCGTGCTGAAATTCATTCCCGTCACATTAGCTAAGGACCCTGCCAATCCTGAGCTCCTGAGCTGAGGACTCACCCGACAGTTACATGGCTTTGACTTTTCTGTCTATGCAGATACACAGTGCTTCTAGAATTCTTTGAAAAATTAAAAAGTCATTTTTAAAAGAGGAGGTAATTTGGCTTCCATGTTTCTATTTTAAGAGAGAATTGTGTTTGCACGTCCACCTGCATTTCTAACTGGAGCTTGGCCAGCCCCTGGTAAGAAGACATTTCTTCCAGATTTTGACAATACATTGACTACATGTCTTTGTCTCACTTTGTCAGTGGGAACATTTTTGTGTATTACAGATATTTCAGTGGGAATTTGGGAGAAATGTCACTGGAAGCCATTTCTTACAGAGGAAATACTATTATTTTTCCAAAATCTTATTACCTCTTCTCTGAATTAAAGTTACTCAAAATGAATAAAGGAATAAAGTAAATGAAAATAAGATGCTACTGTTTCTGTGTATAAGTTTAAGTCCTTAAAATGATAAAAGGCCTAATACAGTAAAACTCTCAAGCTATATATTACATTTAGAAATTCACACTTGCAATAAAATTTGGAGCGCTCTTTGCATTAAAAAAATCTATCTTGAGGACTGTAACAGTTCATTTCCTTCGCAGAAATGCAACTTTGAGAAATTTATTCTGACAAAATAGCTCATTAATATGAATAGCAAAATCATTTGAAAACAACTTAATTTTAATAAGCTAGTAAGAGTAGCTAAATTGTCTATTTACTTTAAAAAAATGAGATACAGAAGACAAAATAGGAAATGTGGAAGATGTTAAAAGAGACAAATGTAGGAACCACCCTCTCAACGTCTCTGTTTGCATAATTTGTTTTCCAGCAACTGGATGAAGGGTAAAGAGATCCCTGAATGTGTCCCAGTTTTGCCAGGGCCTGACTGTAAGAACTTCAGTGTAAACTTCCTACCTCTTCCTTTCTTGCTTGAAAAATGAGTTGATAAGAACAGTCCATTTCAGGGAACTCTGAGACTTCCAATTTTTCTGGACCAGTGTAAAATTGTATCAGCCCAGTAACCTTGTTATATTAATTTAGTACTTTTACAATATTCTGATGATGAAAATGTTTTTTTCTATTTAATAGCTAGCTGAAGTTTATGTAAATTGCTAGGAAACTCCCTAGAGATAGCATTCATAATGGCAATTAGCATCACTATTGAATTAATTTGATCATTATGTAAAAAGTTGGCTGACTGGCTGACATTTTGATTTACTTTCTCAGATGGCAGCTTCCTCAAGCTCATTTAAGATTATCTTAGTGAATCGCAGAACCTCACCCTCAATTTAGATATTTTAGTTTAATTTCGGAGGCAGGGCAGGATTTGAGGACAACTGTAAACTTAACCTAAGGGAACATATTGTGAATATAAGTTGGGAGTAGTTGAGAAAAATATTACACACAGTGTGCACAGGAATTCTCTAAAATATATTTTTCCTGTTGTTTGTAATCCTATTTATATTATACTGAGATACAATAATTCACACATGTATTTCATTCTTTTTCTTTGAAGCATTTTTTTTCTTTTCCAGAAATAGGCTGCAGCAATGGGGCTTGAAATAAAGATTTTAGACAGTTTTGCAATTAAAATAACAAATCCCTTGTTAGGTTCTAGAATTTTAACCCATAATTTTAGAAGTTGTGATCTCTGCATCTGGTTGGTCCCTTGTAAAGACTCTCAATAATAATATGTACATTTTTAATTAACATGTAAACACATTTCCTAATTACCTCACTTTTGTGTAGTTTATTTTCAGGGGCATATTAAATCTTATGCAGAAGACTAGAATAAAGCAATTTCGAGATAAAGACATTGTCCGAGGCGAGGCTCTGGATTCTGTAGTGAAGTGGGCATTACACATTATGGCCAGGGCAAGTACTCAATTGTAGAATGGCCACAGGATTCATGAGATTATTCTTTCTGGAAGTGTTTCTTTTCTTTCTTTCCTTTTCCTTTTTTGTGTGCGTGCGTGTGTGTGTGTGTGTGTGTGTGTGTGTGTGTGTGTGTGTCTAGGAGCTTCCTGCTTTGTGTCTGAGTGAAAATTTTACCTGAAAGTGCACGTGTTCATTCATTCATGAGAGATGCCATCGCGGAGGTCTGGCAACAGAGGAGAATGGAGAGCCTGTGTTACTTCTGAGAATGCGCCTGAAAGGAAACAGGACAGAGAGGAAACAGGACCAAGTCCCCTCCCCCAGCAGCTCCTGCAGCCAGCACTCAGTCTCAGGACAGCAGCACCAGCAGCAGGGGGCCTCTGACTGCTGGGCACAGACTGGCAGCACTGCCCCATGGCTCCTGCCAATGCTGCCAGGACACAGCTCTCAACCTGTCCTTAGGGGTCTAAATGTGATGGTAGCAAAAACCCAAAAAAAATTTAAAAAATAATTGGAAGACTGTTTATTTTAAATAGTGCAATTCTGCACAGGATAAACAGTCTAGCTAAAACCTATCATCTGGATTCCGACACTACAATATTTGGAACATATTCAAAACTGTGGTTGCACTTTTCTCCAAGGAATAACTATTAAAAAAAAGAGGGATTGCTTAAAAACAATGGAAATTAGGAATCCAACTGAACATTTACTAAAATTTGTACTCATTCCAAGTTTTCATTGCTTACTGGAACAAGGCACAGTACAGACAAATATGAAGATCTAAGGAAGTTCTCTTCATTTCCCCATATGGCATCCTAATATTGATATGTTTTGTGCTTTGTTTAAATTGTTCCATGTATGTTCCTCCTTGAGAACATACCTAATATGTAGTATTACCTTCTTTTTTCTGCAACTGTGAAGCATATATATGATATAAAATTCTTGTGAAATCATGTTTCAAAGCCCTTTACCTATTACACATTTATCAGATTGAAGAATTTAAACAATATAGAAAATCAAACACTACATTAAAAACAAAATTGAAACTGGCCTTTCAGATCCTCAATTTGTTCTAATCAAAAGATCATTTTTTCTATATATTATAATTCAAGGAAACTTAAAAATCATTACATTTAAACTTTCCATCTTCTGTCCTGTATAGTCTCATTTTATGCATGAATATGTGATATTTTTTTTACAATAGTGTTATTTACAGCATGAATAGTTTTCCAACCTGAATCTTTTAACCAAAATTATGTCATGGTTATTTTATGATTTTTCTAGTTTTAAAATAGAGGCTTTTTTATTGCCACAGATGAGAAAAGCATATTTGTCTATCTATGACTTCATAGGTTGTTCCGGTCAGGATTCTTGCAGCTATAATCTAAAAGACTGACCACGTAACTTAGAGGAAAGAAGATTTATTTCCTTACAGTTTCGGACTCAGTCCATGTGAGGGGGGACTGCAGATCCCAGGGCAGGAGGGATTGGTGGCAGGAGGTGGAGAAAGGGAGAGCACATGAATCATTTGCATAATCCCCAAGTCTGCAACCCCCAGGGGCCCACCTCCAGCCACACCCTACTGGCTTGGGTCATCACCCAGATGAATCCATTATGGATTTATCCACTGGTGAGATTACAACCCTCATGACTCAATTACATCAGCCCCAAACATTAATAAATGATCTCTTTAGGAGACATTTTATATCTAACTATTACATAGGTACTACTTTTAATATTCCTTAGAGGATGTGTATAGCTGTATGTAGGATAAAAATAAGCAATAACTTTCAGAGTTGTGCAAAACCACTATTTGGGTCCTAATTCTTGCTCTGTCACTTAGTAGTTGTATGATCCTGGGAAGTTACTGAACTGGCCTGTGCTTAAGTGAAACGGAAATGAGAAAAATACTCTAGCAGCAGTAGGTTATGGGGGCAGAAATCAGTTCTAGGTGTTTCAAGCTCTGCAAACCTACCAGGAAAAACTGGTCACACAGTTATTAGATGGCTGAGAAATCAGTAAGTCAGTACTGAAGTAACCCAGAGATTAATAACTTCAGGAAGGATCTATCCTTTCTAGGACATGTGGATCCCAAGAGTCTCAACTGTCAGAACCCAATAGAAAGCCAGCAGGCAAGGGGATATGGGAAATAGAGTTTGCAAACTTCTAGGACCAGCATCAAAGCCCCTGATACAGGATATAATAGAACAGGGCAGCCTGTGGTACCACCTGGGATCTGTCATCGACTTACATGAGCTGATTCAACAGAACACTTACAGCAAAGCCTGACAACCAGATGTAAAGTAAACAACTGTTGACTCATTTTATTATTACCAAATTAACTTAAACCCATGTCTCTCATTACTTCTTTCCTTTCTTTTCTTCATATTAAATTCCAAAACCCTGCAATGAATTAGCCAGGTTAAAAATCACACTCTAAAGCCTGGGGTCACTAGGTGCAGACCTTGTAGTCATTTGATTTGATCATGTCTCCCTTTTCTTTTGTAAGAAAATGTTCCCATTTCAACCTCCCTTCCCAATCCAACTCTCTTTGTAAATGTTTCCCACTTTCTGTGGGTTACATGCTTGCTTTCTACATGAGTGCTTAGAATTCTCATCTGGAATCTTAACAAGAGTGGACCTGACCCTTATTCTTATTCATGGAAAAGTATTGAATATTTAGAAAGAAAGACATCAGAGATCTGCACATCAAGCAGATATTAGGGTTTAAAATGAAGGTCAAACTGACCCGAAGTAGCAAAAGCCACTTCTACCATAGTGGGGCTCTCCGGGTGTTTAAGGGTTTATATTTGATTTATATTTTAAATTTTACTCTGACATCTGCTTGCAGATGGAGTGAGTGAGGAATACAAGTGGAGAGTCAGGGGCCAGGTTTATGGGTCTTTTGGTTGTGGTTGAGATCAGGATGATGCCAGTACAGCTGGACAGAAGAGCCAGTTTCCAGATATAGTTGATACCTTGTAAATGATAATTGCTTTGAACAATGAAGGAAATTACCTTCTTAGATCCTGATATTTTATAT
The DNA here is from genome assembly GCA_004027185.1 of Glis glis. NCBI lineage: Eukaryota > Metazoa > Chordata > Mammalia > Rodentia > Gliridae > Glis > Glis glis. The sequence goes on along the minus strand of PVJS01005353.1, from coordinate 9,964 downwards.
ATTTTGATTGCATGTTTATACTGAAGATTCCATTTGCTACACAAAGGACCTGGTTTCATTTGTTGATATTTCGAACTATAAGGAAATCCATGCTTTTATTTTAGAAATCTTATAGCTTGGTTGGTTGCAATTTTATTTGACTAGAATAAAAAAGAATCAGAATGTCTTCCCAAACTTCTTGTGTTCAGGAAAATGGACATGAGCAAATTCTAAACCTTTAATCTAGATCCCTGGGTGTTCACGGCCAGCAGGGCACATGGGAGGGAAGATCTGTGCATGGCATAACCTTAGACCATGTTTCCTGGTCTATGGCTTTATTGGAGTTGGGGCAGGGAACCCCATGGAGGACAGAGAGTTGGTGGTACTGGCCCCACTGCAGCCCTCAGAAGAAAGCATGTCACAGGAGAGTGGTGCCATCACTCCCAGATGTGCTGGAAGCATAGGTCTTGGCTTACCTGTTGGCTGCCAGAGCCGATCTTGGTTTATCTGATTGCTGCCAGACAAAAGGAAGGAGTCTGGTTATTCTTAATAAAACAAAATATGTTGGGCTGGTTTTCAGATATTTATTGAACACTCAGGGATATATGAATTATCTATTTGTGGGATAAGACATTACCCAAATTTGAGTGGCTTAAAACAATATAATATTATTATTTCCTAGGTCAGGAACCTGGGCACAATTTAATGTATCTCTGCAGGGTCTCCTAGGTTTTCTAAGGCTGAGCTGGGAGGAGTGCAAGACTCAACTCATGCACACAGCTGTGGGCTGGCCTCAGTGTCCCTGGGGGTCTCCATACGGGTCTCTGAGCAAGGCTAGCCATTCATAGCAGGTGTATTGGCCCAGTGATAGTGGCCCTGATGGGAAGCACAATTTCCTTACAAGGCAGTCTTGGGAAGAGCGTGATCTCCTAGCATTGACCATGCCTTCTGTTAGTCAGAATCAAGTCTCCAGGTCCAGCACTTAAGGAAGAAGGAATTCCACAGGTTGGGGATGCCTGGGAGCAGGGGCCCCTAGAAGCCAACTCTAGAGCTGCCCACCACAGCCGTCCTCTGTAAAATGCAGGCATGCATGCTTGCATCCTCTTGTTTTTCTTTGTTTTTAAGACTAATTTATAAGAACTCTATATTCTGGAAAATAGTCTTTTACCCTTTACTTGTATGCAGCTATATCCTCTAACTGTGAGGTAACTTTACATTCTAGTATCTTGAACTGAATGAGAATTTTTAATTTCAATGTAGTTTATTTTAATTACATTTAATTAACACTTTTATGTTGACAGCTTTCTCAGTCTGAGTGACGTATTTTTAAATTTATTATCTCTTACATGCGCTATTATTTTAAATGTTATTGTTCCTGAGATCAACAATCATCCTGGAATTTATTTTTTACATATGAGAGATCAAGTAGAAATATTTATGTATTTGTTTATTTAACATGAATTATTTTTCTTCTGCCTAAATAAACCCTTGAGTAATTTCTTAGCACAGGATGTTTAATCACTATTGTCTTTCCATTTTAGCTATGTTCCTAAAACTCACTTATGCTTGGTAAGGTGCACAAGATTTGCTAGTATGTCTTCCCAGATATGATGGTGTCATACCATTGACTTTAGGCTCTATTTTCCCCTGCAGAAGCTAGTTGTCCTGTCGGCAATTTGTCTTCTACCTTCTAAGAATTTATCATGATCTTTGGCTTTTAAATGCATTATTATTATGCGGTTAGGTGTTTTTTATTTTGTTTTGTTTTGATGTATTCTGCTGGTGGTTCATAACAGATCATCTATCTTGGCTTGGTGTCTTGTTTTAATTTGAGGAACTCCTCCAATTAAACAATCTTCCAATATTGCCATAGCACCATTCTCCCCCTGTCTGTTGAGACTTTACTACAAGCATTCACTCTCTGTCGATTCTGATTTCACTCTTCTAGTTTACAGTTTACATCTTGTTTTCTTTTCTTCCTATTTCATGTAAAGTACCATTTCTGTTCCTCATCTCAGTGGACTTTTGTCTACATTTCTATGTCTTATGAGCTATCCAACTCTTCCACTGATTCCTTAACTTCAGTTACTTTAATTTTCCATTTCAGTATTTTAATTTCCTTTTTTTCCAGTATTCCCCTGAAATAATAAAGTTTTCTTTTTTCTAGTCTAAAATAGTTATTTTTAAAGCTGAATCTGAAAATTTCATGATAAGGATTTTTTTGTGGATGTGATGTATATCCATTCCTATATCTCTTATCAATGGGTCATGCATTTTTACCCTTCATGTGCCTGGCCAGTTTTAATCACATGAAAGATATTGTGTGAATACTTATTGAAATTACTGGAACACTAGGTTGGTTTCCTAACACTTCAAAAAGTTTATTTTTGTTTATTTGGTTCTGCTTCTAAAAGCAAGCTAGAGGTTTCTATAATCCCATCTCATCTTAGTTCAGTGTGAGACTGCACAGCTAGATTTAACTCTCTTACTTATGCTATAACTTTTACCATATCAACCCAGATAATACAGGAAGAAGGAGGTCTTCCATAAATTGGAGTGTTGTAGACTTTCTTGTGGTGTCTACACCTGACAAAGCTCCAAATCCCTGCTCAGATTTTCAGCTTCTAAACCTCTTAAACCAACACATGCCCATCTCACCTCAGGAGAATTCTCTCCTCAGTCTTGAATGTCTTATTCTTCACTTCCTTCTAGCTCTCTCATGATTTCAAACACAGTTATTTACTTGTTTGGCCTAAAGAGTTCTTGTCAGGGGCCTAGTTGGTTTGAGTTACTTAGTCTTGCATCATCAGAGAGGAGCTCCCATGCTCGTTGTTAATACATGAGAAGTGTGTGAACTGATTTCTGAAATAATGGGCCAGGCATTATTTAAAAAGCCAAATATTTCTTCTGTAGCTAATCCCTTTCCCTTTTACGTACCTTACCACTGAATCTGTTAAATATTTAGAATTTTAACTTGTTTTACATAAAATGTATCACTGAGTCCAAATTATTATGAAACCTGTCAACATCAAGTCTTGAAGTTTGTTTCTCACATAGAACTAATTTTATGCATCTTAAATTGCAGCATAATATTTTAGGTTACTTATAAGTCATACTTTTTACATCAATGACCAATAGACATCTAACATTTTTTCCAGTATGTCCATAATAGAAATGATGCTGCACTGTGCATCCTTGTATGTATGTTTTTATGTCATGTGGGAATTCAGTCCCTTTAGATATATATGCACTTTAAGTTTTATGATATAAATTGGTCCTGCAACATATAGGCACCTGCCCTATTCCTACCAGCCATCGTTATAGATGCTACCATCAAATGTTGTATGTTTTGATGAATGATGGGCATTTGAATTTGCTATGTCAAGTCAGAAAGTGCTTAACATGACAAAAGTTTATGTCCTGCATGGTCAGTCACTGTAAGACTTGGGGTGATTTTCAGCACCTGTCCTCCAAGGACAGCTCCAACATTCTGTGTCTACCAGCATGTGCTTCCCAGTTCGCTCCTGCTGGGGAAGAGAGAGTATGAGAGTCACACACTGGAAATTAAACATTGCTATTGCAAGGGGCATTCACATTCCACTAGCCAGTGTAGGTAGCAGGCCCATAATTAACCTCAGGAGAACTGAGAAACGGAGTGCTTCTATGTGCCTGGGAAGCAGAAGATAAAAGAACAAGTATCCAGTAAAAGGAAAGAGATGAAGTTGAATATGTGGTGTTCAGGAAAAAGAAATGTAAGATGCTCCACTGACACCGAAGGTGGAAGGCAGGTGACACACACTGACTGTGCTATTTTGTCAACAAACAAACTTATTTATGACCATTATTTTCTTTTTGGTACTGGAGGTTAAACCCAGGGGCATGCTACTTCTGAAATACACTGCCAGCCCTTTTTATTTTCTTTTTCATTTTTAAACAGATTCTTGCTAAGTTGACAGGGTCTCACTCAATTGAACATTTATGCATTGGTTTTGTGTTAACATATATTTTTATGTATCTTAAATATTTAGGAATGGAATGTATGGATGGTAGTGCAATATTTTTTCAAAATATACTTTGTGTGTATGTGTGTGTGTGTATGTGTGTGTGTGGTGCTGGGGATTGAACCCAGAGGTGTTCTACCTCTGAGTTACACCACCCCCAGTCCTATTTTATTCTTTATTTTGAAACAGGGTCTTACTAAGTTGATGTGAGCCTCAGAGAATTGCTGAGGCTGGCTTCGAACCTGCAATCCTACTGTCTCAGTCTCCCAAGTACTGGGATTACAGGCGTGCACCACTACACCCAGCTCAATATATACTTTTACTCTACTTACTATATTGTGATTTTTGTAAAAAAACTGCCCAAATACATGTGTCACTTTTTGATTCCCATCAACAATTTAGAGAGTTTATTTGCTTCCTACCCTTGTCATATGTGGTATGATGTGTTTTTTATTTTTATTTTTGCAGTACCGGGGATTGAACCCAGGGGCGTTCTACCTCCGCGCTACACCCCCGGCCCTATTTTTTATGCTTTATTTTGAAACCGGGTCTCACGAAGTTGTGGAGGGCCTCACTAAGGAGAGAGAGAGAGAGAGAGAGAGAGAGAGAGAGAGAGAGAGAGAGAAACAGGGAGAGAGAGAGAGAGAGAGAGAGAGAGAGAGAGAGCTGAGGCTGCCCGCGAACTGAACCCGCATCCTCCAGTCTTTGCCTCCCAAAGTATTGGGATTACAAGCATGCGCCACCACGCCAGGCTGATGTTTTTTTTTTAATTGGTATTTTTGGTAGATATAGAACTCATTATTGTTTTTAGTTTGGATTTCTTTAATGATTAATCATGTTGAACATATTTTCGTGTGCATGTCAACTATTGTTAGATGCCTTTGTTGAAATGTTTACTCAAAATTATGCCCTCTCTTATCATTATATGACTTACCTTCTTATGAAGTGTAAGAGTGTTTTGTGTATTCTACATATGAGTCCTTTGTAATACTTTCTCAACGTATGAGGAGAAGACACAGTTCTCTTTTTACATACGTGCATGTGTGTATGGATATGGCCTGTCAGAGCTCAATTTGTTTTGTTCAGTTCATACTGAAATCTACCTATTTATTCTTCTCATTTATTCGTTCCTTCCTAAAGCTCTGGCCTTTCTTCTACAATCATTTGACTTTAGCCTGAAAAATAATCATGTGTATTATTTTTTCATTATTATTATGGGTCAGGTGCAAGGAATTCTCTTCATTTTTGCTACTCTGAAAGTGTCACTATTTAAACTTCATTTTTAAAGGATATGTTCACTTGCAATATAATTATAGATAGGCAAGTTTCCCCAAGATTTTTACTGATCTCATCTTATTTTTTCTAATTTTCATCTGCCAAAATACAGCTGTCAGTTTGCTTTACTTTTGAAACTAATCATTTAGTTTTTCTCTCTCTGTGTACTTAATGTTTTCTTCCTCTTTACCTTTCCACTGTTTCTAGATTATTATCTAAGAGCATATTTATTCATGTGTTCAGCCAGCAATTCAAAGTGCTGCTTGAATATATGATTCTATGATGTTCTTCAATTTTAGAAAGTTAGCAGTTCTTATATTTCTAATATCTAATTCAATCCCTTTGTGGTCTGCTCCTTCCTAGTACCTCAGTGAAATTCACATTAGAATTCTCACTCTTTCTCATGTCTATTACCTTTTTCCTCTTATTTTAGTATCACTGTTACTTTACTGAACGATCTTTTCTCACGTATTTTCCAACTTACTAAGTATTATTTCAATTGTCTGTGCTGTTTTGAAATTGATTACTTCATCATTTTGGTAATTTTATTAATATTTCTACTACTTTTGCACATAGTTTATAGTTTCTTCCTATTATCCTGCATCTGGTATTTAGCTCTGTAAACACATATTTTAAACTCTGCACCTAGTAACTTCATATCTGGGGTTTCTGAGGGGTTATCTATTGTAATCTTTTTAAAATCTATTGTTGTATTTTTTTTTCTTTTTCTTTTTTTTTCTTTTTCCCAGTGCTGGGGATTGAACCCAGGGCCTTTGTACATGCTAGGCAAGTGCACTAACATTGAACTGCTTTCCAATGCCTTTGTTATTTGTGTTGTCTGCTTTCTATTCTATTGGTTTTAGTTTTATTCTTGTCCTATTTCCTCATCTGCTTTGAATACATTTTATTGTGAACAGACATTGCATTTCCAAAATTGTTCATAGAAATCATTTTAAATTTGGGATGATTTGAATCCCTCCAAAAAGAATTTTCCTTTGCTTTCATCAGGTTCCTTGGTAGTTAATAGTCAGAACCACCTCATGTCAACTTCAGGAGCTGAGATGACCTAAACCCCAGCTTCAGTCCCTGCACAAACCCGCCTCCCCACTGCACGCTATGTTCACACTGTTCGCTCTGAGAGTCCAGCTCAAAGCACAGGGCTCCTGGTGCTTGGCAGCTTTCAGATTCTAGGGACTTTCTTCTTCACCTCCAGAGGTTGCTCAAAGTTCTAGTCATCTTTTTTCCTCTTTCAGTTATCCACTCTTGGAAAAGCAAAATCCCACAGACAAACACAGACACCACACATAGTGCTTATTCTCCTTTCCTAAATCTTTTCCCAGACCAGGGCCAGCGACAACCCATGACATGAACACTCTCCAGTGCCCTCAAACGGGGAGCCTTGTGGGGTTTTCCAAGGTGCGTAGTTATTTTGACACGGAAAACTGCTGTTAATTATCTATGTTTTCCTTATTAGAAGTAAAAGTCCAAAAATATTAAGAACACCTTCAATAAACACTTCTTCAATGGGAGACTAGATAATTGTGTGAATTCCAAATGAAAAGACACATGTGAGCATATTGATTTAATTAAATCAGAAAGAATAATAACTGTATTCAGCAGTAACTGGAGGGGCAATGGTTTTTGTTTAACTTGGCCTTTGTTTGCTAATTATATCTAATCTTCAATGACCCTAACCAAAAAAAAAAAATTGCTACTGCATACTGGAAGTTTTGTGTGATGCACAGGTGATATGATAACACAAGAAATTTTAAGACTGTAAGACTGTATCATTGAAAATGATGAGACAGCACAGAAATAAATAGACATAAATTGAATGCAATAAGATGTGGTAAGGGACCGCTCTTCTCTGTCTCCTAGTGAAGTGCACACTGAAACTGGAGCATCTCTTTCCTTTGCAGGCGTCTGTGATTACATCCTGCCTCCCTTCTGTGCATTTCTAGCCTTTCTGAAAAAACCTGCAGTCTTACTTTTTCCCACTGTCTGACGAATTTTTCATTCTCAAACCTCTGAAAGCATAATACAGAAGAAAAGTGTCAGTTTCTGTATCACATGTTTCTGGTGCGTATACACTACATCTTACAATAATGACATTGAACTTCTACCTATTAAAATCATCCAAATTTAATTCTAATCTATGGGGTTGGGTTCTTTTCTGTCTGTGCTTCCTCAGTTATGATTTTATTCATTATGCAAATTAAAATATCGCCTCCGTAATAATAATTTGAGACAAAGCTATCACCCTAGTCTTGATTTCTTGCCTGAACCACAGACCCAAATTTCAAATTACTTGCAGGGTAACAAGCACCATGTAAATTTTCAATTTGCTTTTCAGTTCAACATGCTCAAAAGTGTCTTCCTATCATTTTATGCCACTATCTATGTACACACCTGTTTTCTTCCTACAATGCCTGATTTATCAATTTCGCAAAACATTCTGTTGTAAATAGTCTTAGAAACCCATAGATATAACTAATGTGCATGGGGGGGGGATGAGAATTCACATTAGGAATGATATCTGAGAGAATCTGCCAAAGGAGTAGAATTTAAGTGAAATAAAACAGGACAGAAAAGATGATAAAAATCAACCAAAATGAGCCAGCTTCAATGTTTCTTCTCCAAGTTCTACAGTTTGGATCTTAAATGTCCACAGGGGCCCAGGTATTGAAGGCTTGGTCCCCAGCCTGCGGTGCTACTAGAAGGTGGTGGGACCTTTCGAAAGAGCTGAGTGAGAGGAAGTTCAGTCACTGGGGGTGTTCCCTTGAAGGAGATATTGAAATCCCAGCCTTTCTTCTCTCTCTTTCATTTCCCAGCTGCCATAACATGAGTATCTTGGTCCACGATGCCCTCCCTTCCATGTTGTGCTGCCTTGTCAAGACCCAAAGTCAATGGTAACTACTAACTACGGACTGAAATCATGAGCCAAAATGAACCTCGCCTCTTTTTATGTTGATTACTTCGGGTATTTTTGTCATGACAACAGAAAGCTAGCGCACCAAAGAAGTTAACGTTTCCTTGAAAATTCTATGCTTGTACATAATTCTGCTGCTATGACTAGAGCTACCACTAATAATTATCATGGCAATTACTAGAGATCATGCATAGAATGTGAGACACTGCTCTGAGTGATTTATATGTATGCATTCGATTTTTTTTCTTACACAAGAAAAATGAGACAAAGAAATTGAGTAATTTGTTGATTTTTTAACAGTTTAGATTTAGAATTCAGTAGCATCATATGGGAAGATTTTGCTTTGTTTTGTTTTAAGAAATGGAAGAAGCAGATGATAATCCTACAGGCATATTTTTATTCAACGAAGGAACGATTGCTGGAAACACGCTTACATTCTGATGGATTGCTCTCATCTCACTTGGCTCACAGTCTTCTTAACACCACTGTTAAAAATCTTGTCCTAAGGCTTCATGGCCAGCTCCCCTCATACCACTGAGAAAATCAGTACTTCTCAGAAATTCCACCTGTCACTAGTGATCAGATTCCCCCTGTCACCCTGTTAGAGTCAATAAAAACAACAACAACAAATGCAATAGAATAAAATCTAAGCAATGAACCATAACTCTTCCACAGGAAGCCTGTAGGCTTGGGGATCCATATAGATGCACATAAATCGTTTCTTCTAAATTTACACTTTGAAAATGAAAAAAAAAAACTATAGAGAGCTAGTCAAGGATGACTTTGACAATATCCGAATCTTCTTCAGCAACAATTTTTACTTCTACATGTTGTCCTGGTATTCTCTACTTTGTGGATTATAAACTGCTTTTGCACACATTCTCTCTGTGAGAACATAAATGCCCATTCATTCCCAATACAAATTTATCATATTTATGGAAAATAGTAATTAACTAGTTCCATAACCTTGGGCATATAAGGCCATTTCTGTAGACTTATTTTATCATCTTTAAGTAAAGGTGTTGGGGATAGATTATCTTCCATTCCATGATATAAAATAAACTAACTTAGTGTCTGTTTAGGGATTGTCTTCAATAACATGATGTCTATGATTTCCACTTATGGATGTCTGTGCCCTTCAATGACCTTGACATCGATTCTCTGGATTTGTACATTACAAAGAATGTCTGTGCATTTCGCTCCATTGAACATCATGGCACGAGGGAATGAAAAATGGAAGCCGGGGCCCAATTCTTGAGATTTTATAATCTCCGCTTCTAAAAATCTATACCTCGCAATAAAAATGTGATAAACACCTTTTCTGGTATGTGCTGCTCACTGTTAAAAGTTAGTTGTGAGGAGGCCACGGTGAAACCAGCTGTCTGTGAAAATAAATCTGAAAATGAAACCAGAAAGATCAGAGAGAAAATGTCTGTTCGTATTTCCCAGGGGTGAATCTGCCTGGAAGCTGTTCATTCTCTCCCAAATCTGAAAAGGCAGATAAACTGCCCTCCACCATGCTGAGCAGAGAGCTCGGGGATCCCCTGGATGTGCAAGAGGGAACCGCATTGCACATTGAGATTAGAGGTTTTCATCCAAGTGTCAGAACCCCGCCCTGAGCTTTGACCAGCTTGGGAAGGACCTGGGTTCTGGAGGTGAAGAGGCCGAGGCTTTTCTGCACGATCCAGCTTGACAGAAAGGACTACATGTAGACTGCTAAATCTGGGCATCGATTCAGAAAATACACAGTCCACTCTCTTTTTTTTTTTTTTTTTTTTTT